>RCUC01040765.1:0-22170 GCA_003697995.1 Taxidea taxus jeffersonii | reverse complement strand
ATGGAATACTATGCAGCCATCAAAAGAAATGAAATCTTACCATTTGCGACGACATGGATGGAACTAGAGGGTATTATGCTTAGCAAAATAAGTCAATTGGAGAAAGACAACTATCACATGATCTCCCTCATATGAGGAAGTGGAGATGCAATGGGGGTGGGGATTAAGGGGGTAGGAAAAGAAAAAATGAAACAAGATGGGATCGGGAGGGAGAGAAACCAAAAGAGACTCTTAATGTCATAAAACAGACTGAGGGGGGTGGGCGGGGAGAGGGGTTGGGAGAGGGTGGTGGGGTTACATTATATGTTTAAATAAAAAAAAAAAAAGAAAGAAAGAAACGGATTCCATTGAAGGGATAAAGAATGAAGAGGTAATTATTGAACAGTTCACAATGCTTGTCCTTAAAAGAACTGCCTAATACCCTCGGTCTTATTTGAGACAATGCCACATAATAGTGTGGGTTTACAGTTCCATTTCTGTGTAGGACATAGATGCAGGATGTCACTTCTGTTACAAGCTGGATCATTCACAAAACTGTAACTTTCTTGACCTGCCAGAAAGCTGAGTTGCAAGACAGCCAAGCGAACTCAATTCCAAAGGGTTAACAAGCCCCTCCCAGGACAGGTGAGGCACAGGAGCTGTGGGGATTCCCCTATGGGCTCCCAGTGGGCTAGCATCTTGGTGCATATGGAGGGACTCAGGTAGGTGAAGAGAGTGGGGAACACCATTTGGTGCAAGACACTTTGTTCTCCTTTCTGATATAATGAGGTTTGAAATCTTAGGTGTCCCTACATAATTTTGAAACACAAATCATTTTCAGCCTAGTCTCTTGGATGTCTAAAGCTACTTTGCTAGTCTTCTCATAGCTGGGAATACCATATATACATTATATATATTACAAATGATAACAGTAATATACATTATGTTTTATATGCACAAACATATAATGTTCCCGAGTATAGAATGATATTATTTTATATGTATATATATGAGTATGTGTGTATGCATATATACATAAAATGTTCCCAACTATTAGAAGTCTAGCAAGTAGAGAATATATACTTATATATTAAATATGTAATAACACATATGTAACAATATATAATATCTATAATACATTATATAATTATATTATTAATATAATATATTTTAGAGTGAGGACATTATAGTTGCTGGATGGCAAAATACATTCTGGGGTTCCTAAAGGCACTTTAGCAATTGTTCTGACCATACTTTATCCACAGGTAATATCCTTTGTGAAGACTGTTTTTCTGTGGGTCTTTTTCTTAGGGAAATATCATCAAGGAGGAAATATGTCAACCAATTCTTTTACGACAATAACCACACACTGTTAAATGTCAGCCTATGAAATAAACCCCAGGCTTTTAAATATACACTTTGGCCAGGAGTGGCATTATTAACTATTTAACAAGGATCTCTTTCTTGCCTATTTCCATTTTGCATAAGGTTATCTTATATGTAAAAAGCAATCATTTGTCCTTTAACTCTGTATTAATCTTTAGTAACTCCCCCCCCACCCCCCCAACATTAAATTTTCATAATGCTATGGCAATGTGGCATCCTCAGAGGTAGTATCTGAGGCACATGGACCTGTCCTCAAAAACAACTAAATGTCTATGCTGGAGATAACGATTAGAAACAACACACAATCTAGTATATGCCAAAGGCATATTTAAAGCATTTTATATTTAAGAAAAGAAATCTAGTGGAAATGATAGCTGTCCCTTCTTTCAGATTTTCCATATTTTATCCCTATGAAAGCAATTAATCAGAAATAAAAGAATCTGGACCTACCTCAGCACCCTGTAGAAAACTCTTCCTGGGATATAACTTGGTGAAAACTGGATAAATTGCTAGATAAGCTTAGTCCTAGGACAAATGTATATGTAGTGGATCCTTGAATGAGGTTGCTGACGCTTGTGCAGCCAAAAATCTACTTATAACTTTTGACTTCCTAAACATTTAACTATTAATAGCCTACTATTGACTGGACGCCTTACTGATAACATGAACAGTCAATTACCACATACTTTGTATGTTAGATGTTATATACTAAAATTTACAATGAAGTAAACAGGAGAAAAGAAAATCATAAGTGCTGTATTGTATATTTAATGAAAAAAATCCCCTACAAGTGGATCTATGCAGTTCAAAACTGTGTTGCTCAAGGGTCAACTGTATATTACACTCTCTTTTAAGAAGATGAAGATTATGTATCCCCAAATGTTTTCTTTTTGTTGTCAGTTCTGGGAAACTCGGTTCCCAAGGTCAGAAGTAGGTCTTCTTATTTGGCAATACTGACACCATTTCCTCCTACCTTTAGCTAAGTCAAATGGTTCTGACCAGGTAGACCGCTGCTTGCTAACAGCAAGTTAAACTCTAGGCCTAAAATAGCAGAAATTATCCCAGTTTCTACTATGGACTTAATGTTTCAAGTCCTATTCCAACTCCTTCTCCCTTCTGATAAGTGTGCTAGGCTAAGGGATAAATCAAGCCGTACGGGTGCATCCTGATCCATTAAGTACGCGCCATGGCCCTGAGTGACGGCTTCTCGGTATTCACGGTGGGCAGCTTCCTTCTCTTTAACCTGGAAAAGATTATTTTTATACCAGTCATAGTATGAATAATGATTTCAGACTTTAACAAGAAAAACTGCAGCAATGTTTATTAAAACCTAGGTAAAGCCCAGAAAACTAAGAGCCTAAGGTGAATGGAAACTTACATAAAGTACATTAAAACGTACTCATCTAGTAAGAATTTGAAACAGAAAAGGCCAACTAAAGAGAAATCTCTTTAATTCATTGGGACCAAAATATTTCAGAGTCAATAGTGAAAAAAAGTTTGATTGGGACTTTATGTTGAACAAAAATAGTAAGTTAAGTTTACCTTACATTTAACAAAATGTGTTATCATTGCAACTGTAGGCTAATCCTTAGAATAAACAAAGAATGTATCACTTGTTATTGCTTTTGGTACAACTTTTCTTAAAAAGTTAACAACAGAGACACCTGGGTGGCTCAGTTGGTTAAGCGGCTGCCTTTGGCTCAGGTCATGATCCCAGCATCCTGGGATCGAGTCCCACATCGAGCTCCTTGCTCAGCGGGGAGCCTGCTTCTCCCTCTGCCTCTGCCTGCCACTCTGTCTGCCTGTGCTCACTCTCTCTGACAAATAAAATAAATAAAATCTTAAAAAAAAAAAGTTAACAACAGTAGTCATCGAATCAATTTGACTGTTACAACAAATGCAAAGGATCAGTTTTTTGCAAAATTATAGAAAGTCTTCACCAATTTTCCATGGTGCCTCTCTTAAACTTTTGATATTGAAATTGCTCTGTTTCAAAGTGCTAGGCAAAGAATTTACAAGGCACTGACTGATGAACACTGGACAGGTAGGGACAGAAACCAATTAATCAGGGGGGGATGTTTAAATGGAACCTAACTGTATAAATGCTTGGTTCTTCAAAGAATATTTCTGTTTTATTTTATTTTATTTTAAGATTTTATTTATTTATTTGACAGACAGGGATTACAAGTACGCTAGAGAGGCAGGCAGGGAGAGAGAGGAGAAAGCAGGCTCTCCGCGGAGCAGAGAGACCGATATGGGGCTCGATCCTAGGACCCTGGGATCATGACCCAAGCCGAAAGCAGAGGCTTTAAACCACTGAGCCACCCAGGCGCCCCAAGAATATTTCTGTTTTATGATAAGGCTGCTATTCAACCTTATAGCTATGGGAACTCAGGTGAGGAAGATTTGGGTAAATGGGAAACTGACCTTAAACCAAAGAGCAGTCACAGCGCATTTTCTCCCCTTACCTCTCCTACTATGTGCTTCCCATTGATGAATGCTTCAAAGCCACACACAGCTGCCTTCTCATCCAAAGGAAAAATATATCTTGCTTCAATAGGCACAGAACTTTGATTGGTATATGTCTGAAAAACAATGACCTGAAGAAGAAAAAAAAAACACCATAAACTTGATGAAACCATATGGAACAACATTTGTAGGAACAACTATTACTGAAAACTATTAGGCATATTTTCTTTAAATTCCTTGAATTTTTATCATGTCTCTCAACTCCCTTAGGAGTTAGAGTATTCTTCGACTGGAATGTAGAGTCCATGTCACATTATAAAGTGTACCAGCTACAGCTTCAGGTAATTCATACACCCTTGGCTGGAATAAAAGTCACTAGTATTACAATATTACAAACATTTGCTTAACAGAAGCAATGCAGCTTTTGTTAAGATGACAACAGGATAGCCTCTTTATGTGTAGTCTTGATCCCTCCTTGGTGTCATGTGACCCAAACATTATTCTAGAATAGTTCTTATACCCGTTCTGTTTTCAGGTCTTGGCATTTCCCTCCTTTACCTCTCTGTACATAGCCCTCCACAGCTCTTTCCATCTATCCTCACCTCTTCCTGTCTAGCCAGCTCCTGAATCAACTCTTTTCCACTCCTACCTGCTGTTCTGTTCTTATCAGATTAATTTTACTAATGGACTGTGTTTATCACATCACTCCCTTGCATAAGAAAAGACCAGTCTTTAAACAATTGAAAATTTTAAGAAAAATGCAAGACATTTAATAAACAATAATATTTTAAACATGTGGCAATAATAAGGAAAAAAAATTTAGCCATTTGTCATCAATAATCTCTGGGAAGAGACTGAAATGAAAAACAAAGGCATAAAGGAAACAAACTTGTTCCATAATGCTGTCTACAACTGGATTTACAGTAAGCTACGTTGCCCTTAGTGTATGTGCACCAGAGGAAAAAATTTTAAGGGGCATATATTTAAATAACTTGACTGTCTTCAAATCAGTAGGCCAGTACCCTCCAGGGGATCGAATCTCATAGTTCTGCAAACAAAGGCCTCATTGACTGGTGCAGCCACCCGCTCACCAGGCTCACTCTGGAACTGGAGGCTGGCCATGGCCCTGAATTGATCCTGTAGGATCTTAGAGTTTCTTGGGTGTCTGGGTGATCTGAGCCATCATAAAAGGTCAGAGAGCAACCGGCAGAGAGCCATGCAGATTGCTGACCAGGAGGATATCACGCATGTTCCCCACGCATAGAACTCCCTTCATTTCTCTCTTGGATATTCAATTTTTTTTTAAAGATTTTATTTATTTATTAGACAGAGATCACAAGCAGGCAGAGGCAGGCAGAGAGAGAGAGGAAGGGAAGCAGGCTCCCTGCTAAGCAGAGAGCCCGATGCGGGGCTCGACCCCAGGACCCTGGGATCATGACCCGAGCAGAAGGCAGCGGCTTTAACCCACTGAGCTACCCAGGCGCCCCTTGGATATTCAATTTTACCAAACCCCTCAAGGGCACGTATGCTTGACCTGTAACTGCCAGATAGGGTCACTGTCTAATTGTCCTTTGGTTTGGGTTCATGTTTTCATCCTGCTCTGTGGATGTCCTGCCTGCATCTAGTTAGCAGGTCTGTCTTTGCACTGGAGTTCCCAGGGGTCAGGTCTATGTCAGCTTCACTCTCTCTGTAAATCACATGGTATGACTGGGCACACAGAAAGCAAGACATTTTAGGCAATGATGATAGAAGTATTTTTACTAGAACTTAGAAGAGAAGCTAATAAACTGTACTAATTTTGGATGTCTTTATTTTCCACCTTCAGATAAAACCACTATTTTAGTTTAGTTATTAAACTAAAAACACTAAACTCATTCCAAGAAGAGTCTAGTATGTGAGCTATGAACATACAAGTCCTTATTGCTGGGCCTCTGTTGGATTCTCAATGACAATCTCCAAGCCAGCTGTCTAATCACAAATTAGTGAAAAATTCACTGCTAAATCATGAGTTATTTTTTCAGAAAAGTTACCCATGGAAAAAGCTTCATCAGGTTTAAAATATCAAATGGTACAAGTTGTCTAATCCAAAGTAATGTACACAGGATGTGTGCCTCTCTTTGTAACACACTCATTAGTTTTTTATCTATATCTGTGAAAAAATGCCCTACATCCTTTATATTCATTGTATTTAATAGTCACATGCTGACCTACATTTAAGGAAACTGAGGCACGAAGAAGTTAAATGACTTTTCCAAGGTTGCAGAGCTAGAAAAAAAATGAGCAAGGATTCAAAGCTAAGCCTCCAAACTCTAAATTCTCTGCCTTATACAATGCATCCCAGGTTGCACTATTGCATAGTAGTTAAAGAGGCTGGACTTGAGAATCAGAATGATCAGGGTTCAAATCTGTGCATTATCGTGTTGTTCAATGTCTCCAGACATCAGCTTCCTCATCTAAACAATGGGCATAATCACAGCATTCACCTCAGAGGGTTTTAGGAGAATTAAATATAGCATGTGGAAAAACTCAATCCAGGGCCTGATTCATAGGAAGTGGTAACCACTGTGGTCACGGTTCCTAGGTGGCTCCAAAGAGATTAGCATGGGTTGAACATTTACTATGAGTCCACATCAGGGTCTTCCCAAAGTCTGTGTTGTCTCCCTGAGCTATTCAGGGATGTGGGTATGGATCAGAGTGGGCCTGGAAGTGCAAAAAGAGTGGGTCATATGCAAACTGATCAGATATCATGGGTAGCATGCCCTGTCCCACCCACAATACCCCATTTCCCCAGTTCAAGGTGACCACTATAATTAATCTGATTTCCCTCTGAAGAGGGAGGATATCACAATACTGGACTCAGATGTTCTTATTTTTCTAAAAGGTCTTTATAGTTGGTCAGTGCAGTCTTCAGTGTTTAGGAACCAATGATGACGTCAAATCTTAGAAAACAGAGAGCCTTCACAGTACACTGGCAGCCTGCCTGCGTGTGTACCCATGAACTCTACTTTCTGTTCTGTGACCACAGCTGCACCAGCTGCATGCTTCTGGCTGAGGCCAAGCACTGCACTTGAACATTGGTTCTCCCCATCTCCCCCTCACAGAACAGTGCATCTCCAGCAAGTCCCCTCTGTGATACTGTGATTTATAATAAATATTTATTTTGGTCTTTGCACCTGTTTCTGGCACAGAGCTCCCCAAACCCTCAGAATTTCCTAAGTGATACGAACAATGTAGGTTTCGGGGCACCTGGGTGGCTCAGTGGGTTAAAGCCTCTGCCTTCGGCTCGGGTCATGATCCCAGGGTCCTGGGATCGAGCCCCGCATTGGTCTCTCTGCTCAGCGGGGAGCCTGCTTCCTCCTCTCTCTCTGCCTACTTGTGATCTCTGTCAAATAAATAAATAAAAATCTTAAAAAAAAAAAAAAGAACAATGTAGGTTTCTTGGTGTTCATAACAGACCCCTTTCAACCATACCTGAGTTTATGTCAAAGAGGTGACTTTTGACAAGTACCTAGGGATGGGGACTGGTTGTCAAGGGGATTAAAGGTTGGAACTGTCAGCCCTACTCTCAGACCTCAGAGGAGGGGAGAGAGGCTGGAGACTGAGTTCAATCACTGATGGACAATGATTTAATAATCAACCATGCCTGTATTAACCCAAAAAGACAGGCTTCAGAGAGCTCCAGGCTGGTGAACACATGGAGATTCAGGGTGAATGGCATGCCTGAACCAGGCAGGGAAGCTCTGTGCCCCTTTCCACACACTTTGCCCTACATGTTTCTTCAGGTGGCTTTTCCTCAGGTGTATTCTTCTGTAATAACTATTAATGTCGTAAATAAAGTGTTTCCCCTGAGTTCTTTGAGCCACTCCAGCAAATCAGTTCTAACACGAGGAAGGGGTCTTTGGAACCTCTGATCTACAGCCAGTTGGTCAGAGCCCCTGCCACTGGCTTCTGAAGTGGTAGCAGGAAAGGAGAACAGGTCAGGAGAAACTCCTGACCTCTAGGATCAGACACTATCTCCAGGGACAGTGTCAGAATTAGTTACTACTTCATGGTATGAACACACCCACATCTCACACTCCCTCTACTGGATCATCAGTTTTTCCCTCTTGCACTGGCTCACACACATGCTATGATTTCTTTCGTCTTAAAAGAAAAAAGAAAACAACCTGATCCCACTTCTCTTCAGCTACTCTCTCATTTTCTCTCCTCTTTCCTCCCGTTTTCTCTTGAACTCACTCTAATTAAACTTTTAACCCCACCATTTCATCAAAGAGGTAACCGTCAAGTCACCAGTGATCTCCTCATTGCCAAATCCAATGATCAGGTCTCTTATTTTATTCTACTTGATCCATCAGCTGTCTTCAACAGAGTTATTCCTTCCAGAGATCCTGGCTTCCCATGTGTGCCTCACTGGCTGTTCCCTCTCCATCTCCTTCACTGACCCAGCTTCCTTTGCCTGACCATTACATGTTGGCTTTGTCTTCTCTCTCTCCAAGATTCTCTTGGTGTTTCACTCTGGTCACACAACTTTAAATAATATCTAAGTGCTGGCAACTCCCCCATTTATGACTCCTACCAGGAGTTAACTCTTCCCTGGACTCTAGACTCAAATGCCTAATTGCCCACTTGGCTTTTGCTTCTGGACATCAGCATCTCACATGATAGGGCCAAAGATGACCTCCTGATAGTCCTCCCCAACCTACCCCTCCTACCACTTCCCCATTCCAGGATGTGCAAACTTAATGGATCCTTCTAGATGCTCAGGCCAAAAACCTTGGTGTCATCCTTGATTCCTGATTTTCTCTTGTGTTTCATATCCACCAGCAAATCTTATTGATTTTACCTTAAATCCATTGCCAGACCCAATCATTTCTTTCCACTCCCACTGCTAACATTTTGGTCCAAGTCACCATCATCCTTGACTGAATTACTTCAACAGTCACCACATTTGGTGCTATACCATGCTCCCAGATGTCCTTTTCAGGACCAAAGCTGCTGAGAGTGTCATCTGCTGAGTCTTTCCCCAGACTCTCCTTAGCAAAAGATGGACCACCTCACTCAAGGTTATGACACTCCCCCCCCATCCGAGGCAGCCACATCCAGTGACTGGTCCCTCTACAGACACAAAGCCTTGTGCCCTGGCCTCAAGTAAGAACATCTCTGAAGAGCCAGCCCAGCTTCAGAGCTCCTTCTGAGGTCATCTCAGGACTCATATGCATCATATGTTAGATATGTCATAGTTCAATCTCTCCTTTTGTCAGGTCCTGACTCCCTTGTTCTTAAAGGTGTTGTTCCTGAGAGCAGTTCCCAACAAGCTTCCTAAAAACAAATTTCCACCTAGAGTCTGTTTTCCAGACAACTTGACCTAAGATGTCTCCTAACTGATCCTCTTCAGACTGTTCTTGACATGGTGGCTGCTGTGATCCTGTTAAAACAGGTGAGGTCATACCACTTCTCTGCCAAACATCTTCTAGAGGCTTCCATTTCACTCAGAATACAGGATAGTATGTCCTGTGTCCTGATGTGAGTTGACCCCCAAACCATCTCTCTCTTTGATCTAATATCCTGCCATGTTTCTCCCTTCTATTCTGCTGTAGCCACAGTGGCCTTCTTGATGTCCCTGACCATATCAGGCTTGCTCCACAGGCCTTTGCACATGCTGTTTTCTCCATCTGGAATAAGTGACACCTGGATGTCTACATGGTTTAGTCTCCTCTATTTCCCACATATCTGTACTCAGATGTCACCTTCTCAGTGAGGCCTTTTTGGCCATCCTATTTATAAGTTCAAACTCTTCCCTTCTGTGAAGCTCCCTTCCTCCCTGCTTAGATCTTCTTCTTTAGCACCTATCACCATCTAACATATGATGCATTTCATTTAGTTATCATGTTTTTTGCCTAGTCCCTCAATAAACTATATGTTCCACAAGGCAGGTTTTCTTTTGTTCATCGCTATATGCCTAGAGCCTAGAACAGTCCCTGGTATATAGGAGGTGCTCAATGAATAAACAAATTTTAGAAGTGAATATTTTGGGGGCGCCCGGGTGGCTCAATGGGTTAAGCCTCTGCCTTCGGCTCAGGTCATGATCTCAGGGTCCTGGGATTGAGCCCCACATCAAGCTCTCTGCTCAGTGGGGAGCCTGCTTTCTCCTCTCTCTGTCTTGTGATCTCTCTCTCTCTGTCAAATAAATAAATAAAATCTTAAAAAAAAAGAAATGCATATTTTGTTTAATTTATGCAACTATAATTAATTTGTCATGTATCTCTTCAAAGTATCGTAAAACCACAAAGAACATACCTGGGCTACGAAGTCTATTATTTTCCCCTTGATGTGAACATCCTCAAGGGGAACTGAATTGCCAGAGACATCCTGCAGACCGGACTTGATGTTGCTGGAAGGTTTGGTGTCTGCTAACTGATAATCTACACATTAAAAAATTATAATGTCAGCTTTTAAAACCATCCCTGCACTGTCTTTGTTATCTTGTTATTCCTTCTCCTTTCCTTCATACATTATATTTTAGGAAAAATGGACAAGCAGCATTTTATGATTTTCAATAGCCAATGTTGTAAAGTAAGTGAACCTACGTAAGAAAAATGGGGGTAGCTTTCATAATAGACACTCTGCCTTTTTAATCTAGAGACTCTGAGGACTGGTCTTGAAACTTTAGAGTCACACAAATACTTGAAAGACATACATTTAAGCATATGCACAAGTTCACAAAAGTCTTTAAGAATTTATAAGTGTAGTTTATTCAAGAATCTAGATATCTCCATTCCCTGGCCTGTGATTTTGATTGGTCAGTCACTATTATTTATTGTGCCACAAAAGCATGTCAGACTAATATGAGATCCCTTAGACTTTCAGTCCAATGAACACTAAATCAAACTTCTAATACAGCTATGAAAAAAATGTTTCCCTTCTATACCAGGTGGTACAAAAATACACATATAATAAGATATGTAAATATATACTCTCTAGCCAGACATTTCATTTAATACTCTCAGAGGAAAAAAAGAGTCATTTTCTTACACATGAAGTCATACATTTCTGACGAAAAATAATTTGATCATAGTTAAAAATGTTTATGTGTTTTTACAAGGCTATTAATAATATTAAAATAGTTTGGGCTTATAATTTTCTGAGAAGCTATCATCCTCTCATATATTTCTACTACTAACATATAACCTGCATATTATAGTTTTGGGAGTATCTTTACTTAATGCAGATACCGATCTCATTTGCAACACAGAGAAACTGAGGCCCAAAAAGCTTATGCAGTTTGTTTCATATTGCACAGCCTCGTAAGTGGCGAGTTGATACTCGAACCCGAGCTTCCTGATTCTAAACCTGGGTCCTCTGTCCACTTCACAAATCCCCATTACACTTTTTGTGCTTTGACATTTTTTTTTTTTATATTTTATTTGACAGAGATCACAAGTAGGCAGAGAGGCAGGCAGAGAGAGAGAAGGAAGCAGGCTCCCTGCTGAGCAGAGAGCCCGATTCGGGGCTCAATCCCAGGACCCGGGGATCATGACCTGAGCCGAAGGCAGAGGCTTAACCCACTGAGCCACCCAGGTGCCCCTGTGCTTTGACATCTTAAATTGCTTCAGTAGGTTTTAGCACGAGGTGCACGAGCTCAACTTAGGCGTGTTAACAAAGTAATATGTGATTTTTGAGATCACTGAACCTCTCTCAAGTATCCTGGTTTTTATTTTTACAAAATAAAAAAGGGAATGGAGTATTTATATATGAAGTCATAGATACAGTTCCTGAACATGAACATAAATTCCTCTAAAAATAAAACGTTTGAGTTTTATAAATATCACATAAAATAGCATTCAAGAAAACTGTCTTACCTTCAACGTCTGAAAAATTTGAAAACTCAGGTCTGTATTCCTCTAATTCAGTAGTGTTACAAGGACAAAAGTCCTTTATTTCATCTCCAAATATACAAAATTTAATAATATATTTCATTTTAATCTGATTGGTTTTATATACAACAAATTCATCATCCTAGAGCCAACAGAAATGAATAGATGGGGGGAAAAACCTTTATTGGCAAATGTTCTCATAAAAACAGAATTGCTGGTTTGCTAATTTAGAAAATACTGAATTCAGAGAGTCACAGATATGCAATAATTACTTCAATTTAAGCATATTCAATAAAAACAGGAGCCTCTCTGCCTGTTTCTTGAAAAAAATACCTCAAAGTCTGTGGTGACAGTGGCTGTTGCTCGCACCCCATGGACACTGTCATAACCTGGTGGTGCTTCCAACAAGGAGAAGTCTTTTTTGTTCAAGTCCATGCACTTCCCAAGGGCTACATCACAGACGACCAAGAGCCTTGTGCCATCTGTCTCTCCTGAGTGGGAGTACTTAATACTTGTGCTGCATTGGGAAAGGAAGTAATGTGTTTGTAATTTATGGTCATGGCAACAATATTTTATTACCTTTTATCCACCTCTATAAGTGAAATACTGTCCAAATGACTTTACTGGTAGAATGCTCCAAATTTTACTGCTATTGAAATATCTCTGAAGATTCAATTTAGAACTTTATCGTTTACTTATTTGCTTAAAACTTTAATGTGAAAAACACGTATTTTTCCCTTCTGTTGTGCTAGGCAGTGCTCAAAGTACTTTCCTCCAGAGAGGGATGAATTCTACTGTTTCCCCAAATCATTATTAATTACTAAATACAAACATTTTGGTATGGTAAACACCAAAGTCATGGAAGAGAAGGAAAATCCCCCACCTTTTTAATTAAGAAGAAGTAGATTACTTCTCTGCACTGAAGCTCAGAGAGAACATGATATACCAGGTAAATAAGAACTGTTCAAAGGGAAAGATGGGCACTGTATTCTCACAAAGGCTTCTGAATCCCAAAGGAGAAACAAAAATTTCAAATGACATCTAATTGAGAGATTTTGTTTTGACTTTCTTCAGGACTCAGCAGCTTTAAAAAGGCATAGGCTAGGACATCTTTGGGAACAACATTTTGGGGATAGACCTCTATTTTTCCAAATACCAAGACCCAAATGTAAAAGTGTTTGTTCTATCCCCTCTAAGACTTGCCCCCTTTTATTTTTTATTTTTTAAAAAATACTTCATTTTTAAGTAATCCCTACACCCAACATGGGGCTTGAACTTACAACTCTGAGATCAAGGGCCACATGCTAAACTAACTGAGCCAGCCAGGTGCCCCAAGACTTGCCCCCTTTAAAAAAAAATAACTGGGGGTGCCTGGGTGGCTCAGTGGGTTAAGGCCGCTGCCTTTGGCTCTGGTCATGATCCCAGGGTCGTGGGATCGAGCCCCGCATCGGGCTCTCTGCTCTGCGGACAGCCTGCTTCCTCCTCTCTCTCTCTGCTTCTCTGCCTACTTGTGATCTCTGTCTGTCAAGTAAATAAATAAAATCTTAAAAAAAAAAAGATAACCGACTTCCCCCATTCTTCCTATAAACTTCCTTCCCTGTGACCACAACACCTGTGACCCTTAGCTTTGTCCCAGTTTCCTCCCTCTCCATTTCCTGCCTTTCACAAAGGCTGCCTCTGCCTGCTTGCTTGCCCATCACCCCTCAACCTGCCACAGTTTGGCCTCTCCACTGAAACCACTCTGTCCAGAGTCACCAAAGACTTCAACGTGGTTAAATTCAATGGAATGCCAATTTATTTAAAAAAATCTTGATATCTAAAAAAGTTTACTTTGAAATATTTTGTACACAGGAAAGGGCATTTATACTATAAATGTGAAGTTTCAAGAATAATGATAAGACAAACAACCACATGGCTACTGCCTAGTTTAAGAAACAAAACATCAGGGGCACCTGGGTGGCTCAGTGGGTTAAGCCTCTGCCTTCGGCTCAGGTCATGATCTCAGGGTCCTGGGATTGAGTCCCGCATCGGGCTCTCTGCTTGGCAGGGAGCCTGCTTCCTCCTCTCTCTCTCTGCCTGCCCTTTTGCCTCCTTATGATCTCTCTCTGTTAAATAAATAAATAAAATCTTAAAAAAAAAAAAAAAAGAAAGAAACAGAACATCATTAAGACTCTGTGTTGCCCTGTGGCATCACTTTCCTTGTCACCCAGAGGTAATCTAATTGGTATCTTGGTTTGTGGTGTATATTATTTTTTTTCTTTTATAGTATTGATGCATAGGTATGTGTCCCTGAATAACATGCTTAGTTTTGCTTGTGTTTGAACTTTGCATACATATAGAATCACATGGCAATTTTTTGCTCCACATCATCTTACTAAGGCCCATCTATTAGGCATGTGTAGCTGTAGCACACTGGTTGAAATGGCCATATAGCACTCCATGTAGGACTACACCAAAATTTTTCAATCCATTCCACTGTCAGTGGACATCTGCATCATTTCCAGGGTTCTATTACTACAGTTTTCTTGGCCATTCCTGTGCATGTCTCCTGGTCTGTTTCTACTTACTAGGGTAGTGATTCTCAGCCCATGCTGCATATAATAATCATCCAGAGAGCTTAAAAAACTATTGATACCCAAACCTCACCCTTGGAGATCCTGATTTAACTGATCTGGGGTGAAATCAGCACCAGTAATATTTAAAAGCTCTTCCAGGTGGGGAAGTGGGGGTTGGATGGGGGAAATAGGTGATGGGGATCACTTATGATGAGCACCCCATGCTGCACTGAAGTGCTGAGTCACTGTATTATACACCTGAAACTAATATTATACTCTACTAACTGGAATTGGAATAAAAACTAAAAAAAAAGTCCTTCAATTTAAAACAGTCTCCTCCAGGTGATCCAATGTGTAGCCAGGATTGAGAACCACTGCTTCCTGGTTCATAGGCCAGCTAATCCATAGGATTCCTGAGTCATACTATCAACTACGCTCTTCAACTATAGCAGGTGATGCCAAAATTTTCTCAAGAGGGCTTATCAGTTTAATACTACTATCAACACTGTCTGAGAATTCAGACTGTTCTAGAGAATTACCAACACCTAGAGATGTTGAACTTTTTTTTTGTTTTTGCTGACAGGTATAAAATGTTATACTATAGTTTAATTTGCATGTTGTTGATTACCAATCTTTTCAAATGTCATTGTCTATATGTGTTTTCTTTTAGGTTCCTATTCATGTCTTTTGTCCATTTGCTTAGAACTCTTTATCTTTTTCTTATTGATTTGTAGGAATTCTTTAAATATCCTGGATAATTATCTTTTGTCCCAGGCCTGACCCCAGGCTCCATCCTATAACTAGCTCTGTGACCTTATGCAAGTTACTTAACCTCCATCAGCCTGTTCCCTTTTCATAAAATGATGTCACAATACCACTTGTGAGGTTTAAGACAATGTACCTGAAGCACTTAGCCGGGTGCCTCATAGAGGGCAGGTGTTCAGTATCTTTTTTCCTTAAAGATTTTACTTATTCACTTGTTAGAAAGAGAAAGAGTGAGAGACAACACAAGCAACAGCACAAGCGGGGGGAGAAACAGGCAGAGGAAGAAGCAGACTCCCCACTGAGCAAGGAGCCTGACACAGGACTCGATCCCAAGACCGAGGGAACAAGACAGGAGCCAAAGGCTGAGCCAACTGACTGAGCCACCCAGGCGTCCCAAGATGTTAAATACCTTGTGGCTATTATGAAAACAGATTTAAATATTAATAAGAAGATTAAAGATGAAACATTATGCTAGGCCTACAGAGTTTATTCACAATAGAGAAGTTGTTTGAGAAGAGGTCCTGTGCTGTAGAAATTAAGATCACTGGTCCTGGAGAAAGACAAAATGTTGTCTCATCTTAGTCAAGATATCCTCAGTGTCACTCACTACTCTTTGTGATAGGGATAACAGAACTGACATGAGAGGGTTGTTGTAAGGATTAAGTGGGAAAAAAAAATAAAGACACTCAGTATAGTAAAATCACTAAGATAATTTAAAATACAATTTTCCCAAATCTCCACCACAAAAGACATGTTCCTATAGTATACTGAGAAAACCAGTTGCTTTCAATGATCTGTTTCTTGTGTGAGAAATCCCTCACAAAGGAAAGATGGAGGAAACCACTTGTAATAAACCGTTGGTGATAGGTGTAACAGGATTAAGGATATAACATATAGTACATATAATACACTAACCTGATTGAATCACTGAAATATATTCCACTCCCAAGATTTCCAATGTCTGTTCTCTTTGTGCCACGATCTTCAACTACTTTGGGTAAAAGCAGCCCACTAAAAAGAAAAAGACATTACAATGATTTACTAGAAGAAAGATATCTTTTATTACAGCCTCGTAATTCTAGCAGACACAGGTGTTACTTAAGGACATGCTAAGTGAAAAAAGCCAGGCACAGAAATGCAACTACTACATGACCTCATATATATGTGGAATCTAGCAAAGTCCAACTCACAGAACAAGAGTGCAGAATGGTGGTTTCTAGGGACTGGGGGTTGGGGAAAATGGGGAGATGTTGGCTAAAGGGTATACAAACTTTCAATTTTAAGATAAATAAGGTAATACTGTTTGCCAAGAGTAGATCCTGTATTCTTACCACAAGAAAAAAAAAAAGATAACTCTGTAGTGATGGATGTGTTAATTATCTTGCTATGGGAATCATTTCAGAATGTACACATACATTAAATCATCACATTATACATCTTAAAAAATCACCTTGTGCAACCTAAATATATATAATTCTTTTTGTTAGTCATATCTTAATAAAGCTGGAAAAATATACCAATTAAAAGATAATAAGTAAATAAAGAGCATGAAATGAAAAGCAAAATGCATTTCAGAGTAATCCTACAGGAGGGGTTCCAGGTGCTGTTCAAATGTACCAAGCTATGCCCAGTTTCTCATTGCCATCTTGGTCAGCTCTGAGATGCTGGCCATTTTTCTTGCCTCAGGGCTCTGCCTCCTACCTGTTGAGGCTTCCAGCACACAACAGAACCATGTGTAAACCCAATGCTCACTGCATTTCTTCCTGGCTCAAGAACTTAAGCAGGTTCCCACTGGCCTTCTAGCACTGTTAAGAACTCTTTACAATCAAAGTTAAACCATGGTTATCTCTGGGAAGGTGTGTAAAGGGAGACTTCTGCATTTATTAAATAAACACCTACTGTTTGAATTTTGCATTATGAAATGTGATTAATTTTGTAAAATGGTTCTTGGATTTTATTCCTACTTAAAATTTATTTAAAACAATTTTTTAAATTAAAACTATTTTTCAGGGCACCTGGGTGGCTCAGTGGGTTAAAGCCTCTGCCTTTGGCTCAGGTCATGATCCTGGGGTCCTGGGATCAAGCCCTGCATCGGGCTCTCTGCTTGGCGGGGAGCCTGCTCCCCCTTCTCTCTGCCTGCCTCTCTGCCTACTTGTGATCTTTGTCTGTCAAATAAATAAATAACATCTTTAAAAAAATAAAATAAAAAAACAAAACTATTTTTCAATGTTACTACCTACAATTTTAGATGTTAAAATGTTTAAATGATAGATTAGATAGATTTAGATGATAAAATGTTTAAAAAACATTTTATTTACTTATTTATTTGCTGTGGGGGAAGGAGCAGAGGGAAAAGGACAAGCAGATTCCATGCCTACCAAGCTCAAAACCTGCTGTGGGCCCTATCCCTGAGATTATGACCTGAGCTGAAATCAAGAGTTGGATGCTTAACTGACTGAGACATCCAGGCATCCCTAGTTTTAAATGTTTAAATCTTTGTTTCATGTGGAGTTTATTTAAGTGTAAGGAATGAGGTAAGTGTTCAACTTTGTATTTTTTCTATGTAGTAATCTCTCCTAATATATACTATTAAAGAAATTATCTTTCTTCACAGAAATAAAAACTACTTTTATCATATGCTAAACCCTCTACGTATTTACATTTCCTTTTGGATTCTTTATTCTATGACTCATCTACTCAGGTACGACCTCACTGTTTTAATTAACATAGCTTTATAAAATGTTTTTAGTGTCTGGTTAATTCTCCTTCATTAATCATCTTTTTCTGAATTACCCTGCTAAAATCCAATTTAAAAAATATGTACAGTAGAATCAGCTTTTTATTTAAAAAATATCTTGTTAGCACTTTTATTGTGATAGCTCTAAATTTATAGGTTAACTCAAGTACAATTGGCATCCTTCTGATTAGTGCAATTATCTTTTAGGTCCTTCAATAGGAGTTTAAAATTTTTTCTACCTGGATCTTGTATACTTATGTTTCTTCTTAGGTATTTTTTTCCTTAGGTATTTAATTAAGGATCCAGATAGTAATCATATCCTCCCAGGCTCCTTGTGACTGCAGTTCAGCTCTAATATTAAGTGGCTATTCAAAGCAACAGAAAATTAGTTATGTTTTTACAGATAACTTACAGTATCTAGATACTCTAATTTCTAGATCTTTCTTAAGTATTGGATATTCCCTAGATTAGATATACATAGAAGAGCCATGAAATAGAGAATCCTCTTTCTTCATATGATACAGTTTTCAAGAAGCAATTCACACCCATGTACTACACTTTAAAAATATATAATAATAAGTACATAATTTAACTTATACTTATTACAATTTAAAGTGTTCAGTTTTCTCTGGAATACAATAAGCTGATTTTAACTGAAGAGGCCCATGTAGTATAGAAAAAACAATAAGGAAAACAAGGTAAAACACTTCATGTTCATGAGGCTGAAACATTAGAAAGTAAACATGGTATCCTCTTACCGGGACAGGATCCCAACAAAGCTTTGTACAGGTGATCCATGCAGTAAGGACTTCACATTGCCAAGTTGGTTCAAAAACTCTGTGGCTTCATTCACTCTGCCAACTCTAAATATCTGCAAGATATCCACTGGACCTTTGCTATGAAAAGTAGAAGAAAAACCTTGAGATTGCATAATCAAAAGCAAAATAAAAAAATCATTATTAGCAGAAAGCACCAAATAGCCGAAATGGCCATTATTATGGAATGGATTCAGTGAATCACAACATAACATTTCTTAGAAATATTATATAGTCATTAAAAAAAATCACACTTAAAAAATAAGGATATGAAGTAAAATGTAGTAAAATAAATTTTAAAAATAAGTTATAAGGGCGCCTGGGTGGCTCAGTGGGTTAAAGCCTCTGCCTTCAGCTCGGGTCATGATCCCAGGGTCTTAGGATTGAGCCCCACATCGGGCTCTCTGCTCAGCAGGGAGCCTGCTTCCCCCTCTCTCTCTGCCTTCCTCTCTGCCTACTTGTGATCTCTCTCTGTCAAATAAATAAATAAAATCTTTAAAAAAATAAGTTATAAAACTTTATGCACAGCATGATCTCAAATTTTGTCAAATATATAATATATATAATACATATAATATATAGATGGAATTCATTCATGCATTTATTCATTCATTCAACAAATACACTCTGGGAGTGCCTGGGTGGCTCAGTTGGTTAAGCACCAGACTCTTAATTTCACTGGAGTCATGATTTCAGGGTCAGGCGCCACACTAGGCATGGAGCCTGGTTGGGATTCTCTCTCTGCTCCTCCCCACCTTCCGCTCCCACGCGCATGTCCTTGTGCTCTCCTTTCTCTCTCTCTAAAAACAAACAAACAAACAAAAAACCCAAAACACTCTGTGCTAAGTATTCTTCCATTTTGTTTCACTAGTGATGATTTTCATATTAATTTTTTCTAGTTATAAAATTCATATTCTTCATATAACTGGAATTCATATAACTGGAAGTGAGATAATATGGTCTCTGGCTTCATGGGGCTTGTATCCTAATGGAGAGAGACAAAAATTAAAAGTTAACAAATAACTGATTTTACATTCTACTCAGCAAGCTAAGCAGGTTCAGAGAGAGGATGGTCAAGAAAGGCCTATCTTTGAAAGTGACATTACAACATGACATAATACAGTATATATTTTAAGATCTAACTGGTTGTTTGGGGAAAATAAATTGGCTGGGGCAGGAGCAGAAAGAATGTCAGGAAGTAGGAGAGACAGCGGTATCTGGATTAAAGGTGGCAGCAGTGTGAATGAAAGAAGCCAATGGATTAGAGACATTTTGGAGACAGAACTGACAGGGCACAGTAATAAGGGGATGAAAGAGAGTTGACAATGGCTCTGGGTGGGTGACTAGGATGAGGAAGCATGGGAAAAAGCTGGGGGACTATGGAGGAACAGAGTTGTGAGGTAGAAAATGTAAGAGAGCCTATCCAGCATGTCTTCCCAACTCCTCATTCTCTGGTGTCACACTGGTAGCTTGAAAGTAGCTATAGTAGGAGTATTTATATCACAGAAGCCAACAGTTATTATAAGTCAGGACTTCTATTTCAGGGAGCTGGCTTGCCAGCATACTATTAGATATGGAAAAGAATCAATAGTTGAGTTTGGGATATATTCTACACCAACAAGTTAACAGTGGTCATATTATCTCAGGACCCCTGAGATCAAGACCTGCGCTGAAATCAAGAGTTGAACACTTAACCGACTGAGCCACCCAGGCATCCCCCAAGTCCCATTACAAGCACAGAAGAAAGTTATCTGTCATCATAACATAGCTACCTTGTTATAGAGGATTAAATTACACAAGTAATTATGGAGATTAGCTCTTTAACAGAATCTGAAACAGTATTACATAATAACAGATCCTAAGACATTTCCTTTATGCATACCTATAATTATTCTGTAAAACCTCTTTTTTAACTCTGAAAAATTCTTCAGTGTTCTGTTCAACATGCTCAATTTTGCATCTCAAAGCTCGGTATTTGGCAAGAGACGGTGGATTGGGTTTGAACAAATTAGTTTCACAGACATTAACCATGTCTCTTATTAGCTGTAGACAAAAATAATACAAGATATCAGAATCACTCTGTATCAAAATATTGATAGCTCATTACATTTTCTCAAAAAGATTGGAAAAATAAGGGTTTTTCTTCCTAAATTTTTTAAAAAAGTTTTATTTTTAAGTAATCTCTGTACCCAACGTGGGGCTTAAACTCACAACCCTGAGATCAAGAGTTGCATGCTCCACTGACGGAGCCACTCAGCACTCCTCCCCCAAAACTTTTGATCAATATGTAAGTTGTACATTAAAGGTAATACTCTTATTATATATTGTACTCTCAGTGATAGCATAATATACAATAATAATAAGAGTAAACATCAGGATAGCACATCATTGTTGATAAAGTGCTTCAGGTACATCGTTCCTCTAATACACACTATAGTACTGGTCTTATTAGATCTTATTATCCTCATTGTATGGATGGGGAAAGTGAGGCCCTGAGGAGCTGAAATAATTGCTCAAGATTCTACAGCAAAGAGGGGGAAGTGACTAAATAGGAACTCAGATCATCAGAATTCAAATCCAATTCTGTTAGCAAAACTTCATTAAGCATGTTCTGTATGCCAGGTATTGTATCAGGTTTGAAAGTTACAAAAATGAGTAAGACATGGTTGTCTTCCCGGAAAAGGAACCTAAGTATACTTAGTATACTCATAGGTCATGGAGCTTGGAGGAGGGAACATAGTTCCTACATAATCTGAATTATGTTTATTTTAAGGATATATTGCTTTTACCATATTTGAGATGAAAGAGACATTGACAGGGGAGCCCTATCTTGCCCTGCCACACATCTTTATGACCTCAATATAGGGATGGGCTAATTGTAATTAAATACACAAGCCATAAAAGAAAAGATTGATACATTTTTTATATAAAAGTGAAAATTTTCTGTATGGTAAAATAGAAAAAGTCAACCAATCACCCACTACAAGCAAAGTAAAACAAAACAAAGCAAAACAAATAAACTAAAGAAAATATTTATAACTCATATCCCAGGCTAGGCTCCCTAACTTAAGAGGTCCTAAAAAGCATGAAGAAAAATGGCAAGATCCAAAAGAAAAAGGCCCAAAGGACATGAATAGACAGTTCAGAGAAAAAAAAAACCCACATAAACTAAATATAAATCCTATAACTGAGAGGTCATTTCTCATCCATAAAATTGGTAAAGTCTGAAAGTTTAACAAATATACTTTTGGTAAAACTATAGGAAATAGAAACTCTCATTCACTGATAGTGGGAGGGCAAATAGTAGAACATTTATGAGGGAATAAGACAAAATCTATCACAATGACAGATGCACTGACCCCATAAGCCAGCACTTCTACTTCTGGGATGAATCTCAGAGACACTCCTGTGCAGTTATGAAATGACAAATATACAAGCATATTCACTTTGGCATTGTTTATAGTAACAAAGTCTGGAAACAGTCCAAATGTCTGACATTAGGGGATGCCCATAGAAAGTGGGGAATGAGGATGCTCTCTCTAAGTGGGAAAAATGAGTGTGGAACAGCAAAGATGGTATACAACTGTTAT
>RCUC01040759.1:0-15640 GCA_003697995.1 Taxidea taxus jeffersonii | reverse complement strand
ACACACACACACACACACACACACGGGAGATGAGCAGAAATGCCTCCCTGGCCATCCTCTCTATGGCACAGGGGAAGAATGGCTCCACCATCAGAGAAGCAGCCAGATGGATAGTTTTTATTTGTAACTTGACTTACAAATGTTTATTATGATCATTTTTTAAATGGCCGGACACTGGAAAGGCTTTCATGTAAACACAGGAAGGGCAGAACAAAGTGAAGCCCATCAACTGCCCTTTCTACCTGCTGTCTTGCACTTCTCTCCCTCATCCCCATAACTCACTACACCTCAGTCTCCAAAGTAAATGCTACAACCACCCCTGAGGACTTGGGTTAAGCCAAAAGTAAAGAAAGCTGTAGGATGGAGGTGTAGGTAAGAACTGAGAGGAGGGGTGATTAATTCAGTGGACATTTGTCCTTTCTAGTTCCCACCATCCGTGCCCCCTTCCTAAGAGTACTCTGCTGTAATTTCAGGCAATTAACTCTCCTGTTCTCTATACATCTTTGTTGGGAGAGAAAAACCAAAAGTTTTCCCTTCCTTCACCGAAACCAAGGACTTTCTCGGGGTGTGGGTGGGGGCTCCTTCTCCTAGACCCTTTCTCTCTGTATCCTGATAGAGCCATAGATGGCCCTTGGTGTAAGCTTAGCCAATCAAGTGATCTCTTGGGACTTCACTTCTTTACAGAGTGATGCAAGAAGCAAAGAAATGGTTGGCAGTGGATCCGGCAAGACAGTTAAACAGTTCCTTCTCTGTCAGCTCCAAGCCTGCTTCCTCAGTTTTCCCTTTCACCCTGTGAGGCTCTCCTCAGTGGAGAAATAATTATTTTAAGTGCCCGCCTTCCTCCACTGTCCCCACTGTTCTTCAATCTCCCTCGTTATTTGTCAGAGAGAGAGAGAGAGCACAAGCAGGGGGAGCAGCAGGCAGAGGGAGAAGGAGACTTCCCGCTGAGCAGGGAGCCCCATGCAGGCTGGATCCCAGGGCTCTGAGATGAAGGCAGATGCTTAACCGACTAAGCCACCCAGGTCAATCCCCCTCCTTACAGTTACTGTCTGTTATCAGCTTGGTATATTTTCTTCCAGAAAAGTTCTATACATCTCATTCTTGTTTTCAAACAAATGCACCTATGTGTCATATAAATTGGACATGATCCATATTATTGTGCAACTTGCTGTTTATGAGCTGTAATCTTCTATTTCTTTTTTTTTTAAGATTTTATTTATTTATTTGATAGATATCACAAGTAGGCAGAGAGGCAGAGAGAGAGAGAGGAGGAAGCAGGCTGTCCGCAGAGCAGAGAGCCCGATGTGGGGCTCGATCCCACGACCCTGGGATCATGACCCGAGCCTAAGGCAGCGGCTTTAACCCACTGAGCCACCCAGGCGCCCCTGTAATCTTCTATTTCTTTTGTATCTACTCATCACACCTGATTAAAGCTGTACACACAAAAATTCTGCCAAGATTGGTGTTAGAAGTAGGGTGGGACTCAGTTAATTCCACTACTTTATATAGCTCCTTAATTACCCATAATATGATGGATTTGGGCAAAAGTTCAGCTAGTTGAACAATGAGACTCCTAAAGAATAATAATGCATCAAGCTGAAAAGTTCTAGGCAATACAGAGAAGGTTCTTTTTTGTTGTCATTTAAGATTTTATTTACTTGTCAGAGAGACAGAGAGCATAAGCAGGGGGAGCAGCAGCCAGAGGGAGAAACAGGTTCCCTCCCAGATGAGCAGGAAGCCTGATGCAGGACTCGATCCCAGGACCCTGGGATCATGACTGGAGCTGAAGGCAGATGCTTAATGGACTCTGCCACCCAGGCATCCCTAGAGAAGGTCCTTAAGCAGGGAAATCCCATGATAAAGACAATGTTTCAAGAAGAATAACATGGCAACCATGTATATAACATAGATCAGAAGAAGAAGAGATTGGAGAGCAGGGAGAATAATTCAGTGGCTAACTGAAGACAGTTCTGAAGAAATAAAATTCTGGATTACAGTGGAGCCAGAGAAATGGAGAGAATACTGAATTACAAGAAGTTGGGCTAGTAGAGTGGATGATTAGGATTAGAAGGGTTCAATTTGAATTCCAACTGTGAAATTTATAAGCTGTGTGACTTCTGGCAAGACACTCCCCTGCTCCATACCACAGTTTCTTTGTCAGTAAAATAAAGAACTTAGAATATTAGGCTTTTGCAAGTTTTTCCCCCAATGGGACTCTTTTTTTCTGGGGGGAAAACAAGGCAAGATTGTTCTGGCTGAGCATAGGTAAAGAGCTCAGAGCCTCAGCTAGCCTTCATTTCATTTCTCTCAGCCACTTCTGAGGCATTCTTGAGCGATCTCCAGAGGACGAGGGAACAACATTTGAGAAATTTCTTAAGATTCTACTACCAACTCTAATATTCAATGACTCAAGGGGGTACACTTGGCAGGTGCTTAGGAAAACAGTAATGACTTTAAGAGTTGCCACAGAATCATATAACAGAAAGGGTAAATTGCCCTCCAATAAATTTGCTTGCTGTTCCTTCCAGGCCAAACTCAATTTAATGTCCCAAATCTCATCCAAAATCTTGTGCAAGCAGTAATCTAACCTCCATATAAACAATACAGGCACAAATAGTTCACTGCCTAACAATCAGTTCATTCCAATTTGAGGTTCACCAACTAATAGCAGAAGTCTGTCGCTCTATCACTGTCATCTGAAATAAAGAATAAGCATCTGAAATGCTTATTCTAATCTCTGGACCTAAAGCAAGTAAATCTAGCCCCTCCTCCATGGGAGAATCCTTCAGCTGTTTGAAAAGAGCTATAAAGGCTGCTTTATCACCTTTTATTCTCTTTTGCTCCAACCCACCAAGAAGCTCCATGGAGGTGGCCTGCTCTAGTTCTGGATCAATTCAACATTTTCTAAGCATCTAAGTGCTTAGGTGTGCAAGCAGATTTTCATTTATCCAGGGCTTTAAAGACTTAATCAAACCAGATGATCTTCCTTAAAACAAATGACTAGCTTTATGATGAAATGTAAATAGAACTCAAACTCATTATCTGGTAACTATTCTTTTCTTGCTTAACATTAGCTGCTCCCAGGTTATCAGAAGTAGATTGCTAAGTCTTTTGACCCAAAGCTAATTGTGAAAACATCTATCCAGGAATCCAAAAAGATCTAAGACTCAAGGTCCACTGAGACAACTATAAATAATAAAAATAAATTAAGCATTCTGACTCCAAAACCTGTAATGTCATCAACTCGCAAGGGAATATAATTCTCACCATATAAAATTCAATTATCACCAAGGTGACACGGAATATCATCAGTGTTAGTTAGAAAGCTTCATTCACCATTCTCCATGCCACCCATTGCATATTCCACCACCAAATCTGTAAAATCAGGGTCTGTGGCTTGGGCCTGGGTATCTGCCAGTCTGGGGAATTTGGGGATGAGAAGTAGAAAGTATGACTGAGCCCCTAAGGAGAAATCAAGCCAGTACAGCCACAGTCCATGGTGCCTGTAGGAGCATAGAATCTTTAGTTTCCTGTGCTCCAGTTGTCCTGGTAACCTGAGGCCTCCGTATTTGTGTTGGCATCTTGGGGCCAAGAGCGGAAGCAAAGCTGGAGCACCAGCAAGATCTGCAGGAAAAAAATGTGGGTAATGCAGGAGGGTCAAGCCTAGGGCATAAGAATTACCTGGTTAGGGGAGAAGAGGGTGTAGTGTCTTATAAAAATCAGATTTCCAGATTTCATTTCTAATGTTTCTGGTTCAACAGGTCTAGGATGAGCTCAGAAACCTGCAATTTTAAGAAGCCACCTCCTACCAAGTAAGACAAAGACCACACTTTTGAAAATTCAGGCTAAGCAAACAAATCAGCAGTCAGAAAAAGTATAACCACCTATCAATTTCAGAAAGCCCATATTCTAGCATAGTAGTTCTCAACATGGGGGGGGGGGCTGATTTTGCCTTCCCGGGGGGACATTTTGGCAATGCCTGAAGACATTTTTGGTTATCACAGTGGAGGTCAGGGATGCTCCTAAACATCTCACAGGTCATAGGACTGGCCCCGAACAATAAAGTCTTATCCAGCCCAAACCCCAGTGCCATGGTGGAGGATATTCTCTTCCTCAGCACCACCATTCCCAATCCACAGAAATCAATGCTACATACACAATTTTGGTCACAGTACAGAAAATTATGTGAAGTCCCCTGGAAAAAAACGAGACCCCAAAAATCACTTTAAAAAAAAAACAGTGAATGTTATTAAAGATATGGATAAGGAGACTAGAACAACAGACAACACGGGCACCTGGCTGGCTTAATCAGCAGAGCATGTGACTCTTGATCTCAGGGTCCTGAGTTCAAGCTCCACAATGGGCATGGAGCCTACTTAAAAACAAAAACAAATGAACAAAAATTAGAACAGACAATGATGGGAGGTCGATATGGACAAAGATGGTGAGCCAAGAAGGAAATCAAGAGAGGACAAGGCACTGGGTGACCGCAGCGAGCAATGAACACCACTCCCTCAATGGATGCAGCCTCTCTCCACATGTAGAGGATTGGTAAAGAGAAACCTATTAAAAATAACATAAGCAGGGACGCTTGGGTGGCTCAGTTGGTTAAGCGGCTGCCTTCGGCTTAGGTCATGATCTCAGCGTCCTGGGATCGAGTCCCGCATCGGGCTCCTTGCTTGGCAGGGAGCCTGCTTCTCTCTCTGCCTCTGCCTGCCTCTCTGTCTGCCTGTGCTCACTCTCTCTGACAAATAAATAAATAAAATCTTAAAAAAAAAAAAGACTCTTATACAATGATAAGAAAATGAGAAGACTCCTAGTAGGAGGTTGGGAATTATGTGAGAAAGGAAAAAAATTTTTTTTATCTACTAGCCCTAATTTCCTCCCCCACCTTCAACCCAAGAAAGATGGTCCTTTAAAAGTTCTTTGGTTGGGACCCCTGGGTGGCTCAGTTGGTTAAGCAGCTGCCTTCAGCTCAGGTCATGATCCCAGCATCCTGGGATCGAGTCCCACATCGGGCTCCTTGCTTGGCAGGGAGCCTGCTTCTCCCTCTGCCTCTGCCTGCCACTCTGTCTGCCTGTGCTCGTGCTTTCTCTAACAAATAAATAAATAAAATATTTTTTTAAAAAAAGTTCTTTGATTTTATCAAGCAGACATAATGAAGGCAGGATTGGGGTGGGGGTGGGGCAACTGGCTCAGTGGGTTAAGCGGCTGCCTTCTTCAGCTCAGGTCATGATCCCAGGGTCCAGGAATTGAGCCCCACACTGGGCTCCCTTCTCAGGGGGGACCTTGCTTCTACCCTACTTGCCATTCCCCCTGCTTGTGCTTGCTCTCTGTCTCTCTCTCGCTTGCTCTGTGTCAAATAAATATATATTTTTTAAAATCTTAAAAAAAAATAATGAAAGGGAAGGGAAGTTGGAGAAAGAGGAGCACACCTAAGAATTCTTTTTTTTTTTTTTAGATTTTATTTATTTATTTATTTGAGAACAAGCACAAACAGGGGAGTGGCAGGGAGGGAAGAAGCAGGCTCCCTGCTGAGCAAGGAGCCCCCCCCCCCCCCCCCCCCCCTGCAATGTGGGCCTTAAGCCCAGGTCCCTGGGATCATGACCTGAGCCGAAGGCAGGCAAGTGACTGAGCCACCCAGGCACCCCTAAGAATTCTCAAAGGAGAAGACGGTGGTGCTCAAAAATAAATAGAGAAGGAGACAGATGTTTTGGGGAAAGAAGAGAAAAGATGAGGGAGAGATCTGGTAGCAACTTGAGGGAGAGGGACTTTAGGGACTCTTTCTCTTTGGGAAGAGAAATTAAATGAGGATTTTTTTTTTTTTAAAGCATTGCTTCTGGGATACGAGAAATGATATATAGCCTTTATCTTCTACCCCTTCTAAGGGACCTTCAGTAAAATCTGACATTACTTTGGGGATTGGGTCTGCATTTTTTCTTTGTGACAACATGTAACATTGTAAGACTGTGACAACATGTAAGTTGTGACAACATGTAAGATTGGCCTTTAGGCAGATCAAGAGACCAGTTACATACATTTTTACCAAGTTTGAAGTGATTATAAGATTTCTGGAGCAGCCAAAAGATAGCCATATGACAATAAACTAACTCCCAGAGTTTAGAGCTGTACCAACAAAAGTTATTCACCTCATGGGGCTATTTAAATTTAAATTAACTAAAATTTAAAATTCCATTTCTCAGTCACACTAGCTATATTTCAAGTGCTCAGAAACCACATGTGGCTAGTGGCTAAGGATTAGGCAGGACAGGCAGAAAACAGTTCCATCACCACAGAAAGTTCTATTGGACAGTGCTGGAGTAAAGAAAAAAGCTTAGACAGCTAATGAAAAATGAACCCCTTTCAAGTCTTTAAAGAGCTGCCACATTGAAAAACAAGTAGATTTTTTTCCCCATGTTGTTTCAAAAAGCAGAATTAAGGGGGGAAATGAGATGCCGTAACATGACAGATCTCAGTTTAACAACTCTCTAGTACCTAAAACCAGATAACCGTAGAAGGGGCAGACTCTGACTGCAGAAGGAAGTGACCCGTTTCGTTCAGTAGAGACAGTCAAGCAAAGACCAACTTGATCATCTTTCAGAACTAACGAAGAACTAGATGCCTTCTAAGTATCTAGCTTTGAATCTATAATTTTAAGAAAAGAGCAATTTACAAATAAAAGTGAGAGTCATAAATAGAATTTTAAAAGTCATTACTGCCACAAGTAGATTATAAAGCACGCAGGAACAATGAAAACATTTAAGTGGACAGGGAATTTAGTCAAACATTAACAGTGGTTAGTTAGGGGTTAATTACTGGTGGTACAGGCTATCATGAATGTAGTAATTTGTAAGGAGAAAAAAAATTACACGAACTTGTTAAGAATGGTACCAATGGTTCAGAGACAAGGTGGGAAAACTTCAGTACAGATTATTAATGGAAACTTGACCACAGTTGAAATCAGTAGTAGAACCAGAGGACCTTTTCTATTCTCTGCCAAAGAGAACACCAGGCTAAGTAGAGCACTTGAATATTCTTGGAACCCTGGCCCCTCCATCCCATTCTCCTGCAGTTCACCCACAGTCTTATTTGTCATCTCTCTCAACTCCTGAAATTCAGTCTCCTTCACATGCTCTCCTCATCTGCATAGGAACAGCTTCTCTCAACCTTCTCATCTCAACAGAGAATGCCAAAGGATGAGGTCTCTTAACTTTCTATCTTAGCTATGAACTTAACCCATCTTCATCCTCCACCCCAAAATGTACTTGGCTTGATTATAATGTAACAAACTGAATATATTTTCTTTTTTTGAAGATTTTATTTATTTATTTAACACAGAGAGATCGAGATCACAAGTAGGCAGAGAGGCAGGCAGAGAGAGGAGGAAGCAGTCTCCCCGCTGAGCAGAGAGCCCGATGCGGGGCTCGATCCCAGGACCCTGAGATCATGACCCGAGCCAAAGGCAGAGGTTTTAACCCACTGAGCCACCCAGGCGCCCCTGAATATATTTTCATATACATGTACTGACTTGTTACATTATCTGTGCATTTTAGTGTTTATGTGTACATGAGAGAATTCATGCACACGCATGTGGTAACATCCTTTGTTGGTCAACACTGAGGAATCTGGTGCCAAAATTGTAAAATTCACTCTTCAGTGGCTAGCACAACACCAAGCTTCAGAGGAGTCATCCAATGGACTCTACGATTGACAATGTCATGCTTCTGAATGCAAAATACTGGAAGAAGAGACAGAAGTAGATATAAATTTGAAAACTTTTATCCTTGTAGGAAAAATAGTGGAAACATAAGTGTCTTAGAGGGAGACTGGCTTAATTATAAGGGGAAGGTTGAAGCCTTGGTGAAAGCAAGCATAAGAGGCTTTCCAAACAGTCCAGAATCAGAAAAGGATGAGAGGAGAGGAAGGAAGACAGAAATAGATCATGCAGAATAAATAAAATCCAACCTTTTTAAAAAAATCTAAGGTCTTACCAAAGAGAAAGGTGGAAAAAAAGAAGATTTCAACAAGAGTGTTAAAGATGGACAAGAGCCAGAAAGGGCTGTAGGCTTAAAAAAAAAAAAAAAATCAATGAAGTAGTGGTGTATGTTGGCAAAGAGAAGTGTAGAGTTGAGGGAAGGGATAGAATTTATGGTAGGGGAAGTTGGTGTGAAGTTTTCCTCTAAAGATGCCCAGCAGAGCAAAGAAGGAATGAAGGCAAAAGCCACTGGGAATAAGGTAGGGCTGGGACTAAAACAGCAGAGGAGAAAGCAACAGGGTCCAAAGTAGGAAATTATTATTTTTTTTTAATTAACTGACCCAGATTTTCTTGTCTGGGGCCAAAGGCAACTGTAGGATTTAAAGATCTTCCAAATAAATCATAAAGATCCTGCTCCTTAGAATTGCCTTTGGTCCAAAATAAAATAAGCTATAAAGATTATGACAGAATTAGTGTCAGTTTCTGAGACAAGTACAAAATACCATTGTGGAGCTGATTTTAGAAATCAAACTAAGAAGTGCTGTTAAAGAAATGCTACTGTGAATAAAACACCTTTAGCTTTCTCTTTTTATCAGTCACAGGGTAAATATAGAAACTTTATAGTTACCCATGTCCACAGAAGACAGTAAGTAACCTAATATATATGGTAAAACCGAGTTGTTTGTCTTTGTATACTGTAGCCTAATGCCCATCCCCCAACAAATGTTTTACTTGGTTCAGGATTCACAGGACATGTTAAAGGGCTGCAAAGAGAAAAGTTAAGGTTAAAAACAATTAAGATGAGGGAGAGGGAAATGAGAGTTCTTGTGCTGATACAGAACTGAGGCATTACAAACACAGAATTCACGCAAGTCTGGGGCACCTGGGTGGCTCAGTGGGTTAAGCCACTGCCTTCCCCAGGTCATGATCTCAGGGTCCTGGGATGGAGCCCCCAGTCGGCTTTCTGCTCAGCAGGGAGCCTGCTCCCCACCCCCCCATCTCTCTGCCTACTTGTGATCTGTCAAATAAATAAATTAAATTAAAAAAAAAAGAATTTACACAAGTCAGCGAGGGGGAAAAAGGCACAAAAGCATGGCAGTGCCAAGTAACTAATTTTGATAGCCTCTGTGGGTGTTAAAACACTGAATCCGACTTTTCAACTCTTCTATTTTTAAAACGTCAACATTTAATCACTCGATATATGCAGTTATGTGATTTTAAATGCCTATTAAAATTAGCACATCAATGCCTAATTCTTTGGCAAAGAATGGCAGGTGGTAATGTTAGACACTGATAACCTCACTTTTAAGTCACTCACTACTCTTCTTGCTGGAGGCCATCGATTTTACCTGCGAGGGCAAATCCCAATTCCTCACGGCAACATTCAAAGCTTTTAATGACCTAGCCACGAGGTACCTACATAACCCTAAGTCCTCTACCCCCAAAACCTAGCCTCCACGGTCACAGCGCACAGACCTCTAGACAGACCTTATCTCTGGGGTCTGGCCGTTTCCACCTTCCTACCTGATGTGGAAGTCTCCTTCCATTTATAGGTTCTGGCTCGCCAAGGCCTACACTGGAGCTGCGCTCCTCCAGCACTCCAGTACACCTTGCTCTCGCTCCGCTGCCCCGCACTCCGCCCCTCCCTGGGCCACACCATCTTGCCCACTGGCCGTTTTGCCCCTGGGCCCCTTTCCCTTCCCACGGCCAGCTCTCTGGGGCCTTCTCCCTGCCCCGAGATTCTCACAGGGGACGTTCCGGCCAGCCTCCATTCGGTCGCAGGCTCTGTATTCGGTGTCTGATAGGGGTTTCAAGCCAGGGGTGAAAGTGGGACCTGGACCGCGCAGGACCCCTCCCCGCTTAACTCCCTGGCGCTTCGATGACCCTCCAGGGGTTCCCCCCACCCAGCCACCCAGATCTCCCCACCGCAGCGGGTCCCTCCTATCCGGCGGCAGGCAGCGGGGGTCGGCAGTGACTCACCGGAGGGCCAGCGGCCGGAATACGCTCACTTCCTCTCCGCGCGCACCTGCCGGGCCCCGCTGGAGCACCGCCCGGCCGGGCCTCCGGCGGATGTTTTTTCTGTCCCCGCGCGCAGGCAGTGCGCGCCAACCGCCGCCTCCCGGCTGCTTCCCCCCGCCTCCCGCAACTGGCACCCCCAACCACCGCTGCCCCAGGAATCACAGAATTGGGTCCTAACCACTGACATCCCGGACAAGTGCGCGCACACACACAGCAACCACATGCGTGGCCTCCAGCCCCACGCACCTACAGAAATGCACACACCAGCTGGAATGCAAGTGGGTTCAACCAACACCTTCCAGACACCCACAGCCCCTCAACTTCTGAGAGAGGGATCCTGGCTCAGCCCCAGCCTTTCTTTCCAGAAGCCCCTATCCTGCCCATAAGCCTACCTTCTCTTCATTACAGGCGGCTCTCACTTCTGTCCCCATTACCTCACACACCAATCCCCACAGGGGCCCTTTTGCCTTCCAGCATCATCACCACCTTCAAGCTTCCTAGCTTCCCAGCCGTGTCTGCCCCCTACTGGGTTGGTTCCAGGTTGCAGGAGCAAAAGACTGGTCCAGACTTCCAGGGTGTCAGCATGTCCCCCTTCCCCAGAAAGGTAGTAGCAGAGCTACTGACCACTGACAAGACTTCTGGGCCCTTCTCATCCATCTCCTCCAGCCAAGAGAGCAATCCAGGGCCATGCCTCCCACATGCCAGCCTACGTCAGAGCACCCTGCTTTAACCATTGAGTCTTTTTTCTCTCAGTACTCCTCTGGAATAGAAAGGGGATCAGACCTGACTAAGGTGAACATGTGGTACAACTGACATCTCCATCCACTTAAGCTACCTACTTGGAAGAGGACAGACAGGGAATCTGAGGTGGATGGATGAAGTTGTGTTTCTGAATGGTGAAGAGGTGAGGCAGGTTGGTCCTCTAAAAAGGTCAGCCAGAAGTATTTGTATCTGATCCACTGGGTGACAGGGAATGGGAGTCTTGCAGTAAAAGGGACTGGAGACTCAGAAGGAAAAATAGAATGTCAAAGTGATTGGCATAGGGGCAGAATATCTTAGATAGGGTCTTTGGAGTGTGGCAGACTGAGAGAGAGGGGCCATTAGTAGCAAAGAGATGGCCAGCATTAAAGTGGTCAGAAAGAACTTGAGAGTTCACATGAGTGGGGATGGGCAGCAATGGATCAGAATCCTAACATGAAAAGCTGGAGCCCCCAAGTTAGCTGGAAGGATAAGAAAATGACACCTCTTCCCAGGGCAGAAGTGAGGGGACTGAGCTAGGAAAAGTAGGTTTATCAGCAACACTGTTTCTCAAACTGGAGGTGGTAAGGGTGACATGGAACACAACTGCGAAAAGGGCAGAAGTCTGTGGTAGGAGACCGCAGCCCCTAACAGAAGCCCTCAGCTATGCAGAGCTGCTCAATGTGATTTGTAAACAAAGGACTGTACCCATTTTGTCTCTGAACTCTAGCACCAATCACAGCAGCTACTATTTTATGGGGGCTATGTGACAGGGACAGTACTAACACCATTACATGCATTACCTCATTGAAAGCCTCTTAACAACTCTATGAGTTAGTATTACTATTCCAATGTAAAGATAAGGAAACAGGTTTTAGAGAGGTGAAGTAGTTTGCCCAAGGTCACAGTTTTAGGTAGAATCAGGATCTGAATTCAACTAGTCTGATTCTATAACCTATGCTTTTAACCATCCACCTTGGGGGTCTCTGGAACCTGCAGGAGGATGTCAGAGGATTCCCCAATTCTCATTCCATAATGTCCAAGAGGAAAGCGGCATACCTCTGTGAAATGAGTGGCTCATATCATCTGGGTATTTGAAGACAATCCTCTTTTAAAGTACCATCCCTAGCTATGGAAGATCGTGTATCGTGTGTGTTTGGAGGTACTTAACAATGCATCCTCAGGATGACTGTGGAAGAGACACCTGCTTCCCCATCTCTGAGGGGCAGCCATGTCTCTAGGATACTTCTGGGAGATTTCTGCCGTAGGGTCTGAGAGAAATATTCTGCGCTCCAGGTGCCTGTTCGCTCTCCTGGAGCCTCTGGCTGTTGCACCCTACTGCAACTCCTTGGTTTGGCTGGGGCACAGGATTAACCATCCCCAGGAAATGCCTCCCTCCGGTCCAGGCAAGGATCCCAGCACACACACCCCTGGAGTGTGCAAGTGTGTTGGGGGCAGGGTGGAATGCTTCCTTCTCTCCAGGTCAGGGAAGAGATTCGGGGACCACCTGGGGGCCCTCACCCCTCCCACCTCCTTGCTGGGGAAGTGCCCAGTCCAGTGCCCCTTCCATGGCCACCTCCCTCCCCCTAGCTGTGCTGGGCATGAATCAGCTCTCACAGCTTGTTAAAGCTGGACCTCTTGTTTTCATGCCCTCACCTCAGGAAACAGAATTACAGCTTTTCCAGCTCTACTCAGCAGGGGGCCAGGGTCCTCACTTTATAAACATCCCAAGCCTGTGAGAGCAGAGGGCATGGAGATGGTGTGAGACAGAAGCCCAGGGGAGAAAGACAGAAACTAAGACCCAAGGAGAAAAACAAAGAAAAGCCAGAGACAAGACCAGAAGAGAGGCCAAGAAGGGATCGCGAGGGCTGTGCTACAGGAATGACCCTAAGGATGCTCTGGGCTGGACAGGCGAATGGGGTCCTGGGAAGCCGGGGGATCATCTGCTTGGTGATCTCTCTGCTCCTCCAGCAGCCAGGAGTCCACAGCAAGTGCTACTTTCAAGCTCAAGGTAAAGCTGGGGGAGGCACTAGTAAAGGACAAGGACAGAGGGAGCTGGGGCGAGGGGGCTTACAGATGATCTTCTACCAGAATACCCAGACTCCCTCCAGCTTGGAAACAGGAGAGACTAAATATGGGGGCAACATGCACTTACTTTCTCCCATTCCAGACCACAAGCGATTCTGTCGGCCACCATCAATTCCCAACACACTAACATTTCCTGTTCTTCCCTAGCCCCCTGCCACTATGAAGGGAAATATTTTACCCTGGGTGAGTCTTGGCTCCGCAAGGACTGTTTCCATTGTACCTGTCTGCATCCCGTCGGTGTGGGCTGCTGTGACACGTGAGTGACCAAAGACAGCCAGAGAGAATGGCTCTGACACGAGTGACTAAGGGCTGGCCAGGGTGTAACCAGATTGCTGTGATGTGAGAATGAACAGAACAGAGGTACGAGGCAGGCTGAACCTGAAATTACCAACAAGAGTTTGAGAAATAAGGCTGCAAGCTACAAAGTGAGGGATGTAGGGGTGGGTCTGGAGGGGAAGTATTTCTGCTGTGAAATGAAAAAATCCATATATGGTAGGTGAGAGCTTGGCTAGGGGGGACCAAGAGGGCACTAAAGATATGGGAAAGATATGGGAGGAATGCTGGCAGAGAGAAGTGTGGGGCAGGGATAAAGGTGGCCCTTCACTGTGCTGACTCCTTTCCCATCCTTTGGTTCCCCAGGTCCCAGCATCCCATCGACTTCCCTGCAGGCTGTGAGGTACGTCAGGAAGCAGGAACCTGCCAATTCTCCCTGGTGCAAAAATCTGACCCTCGGCTGCCCTGCAAAGGGGGAGGGCCCGACCCAGAATGGGGCTCAGCTAACACTGCTGCTCCTGGGGCTCCTGCTCCCCACTCCAGCTAAACTCAACTGATCACCCTTCTGCTGACTGCCCACTGCTGCTGCCACTTCCAGGGAAACCACTAGCAGCTGCCAATTTATTCTGAATAAATAAATTAATGCTACAGCTGAAAGCCTGCCTCTCGTTGTCCATGCCATTGGACCCCACGTGGGAAAAATGGGCCCTACTAGAGTCCAGGTGCTGAGTTCTCAGTATCCTGAAGAAAGATAGTGTCACGGTGAGCCAGTTTCAGATGGTTATGGTGCTGGTGCTGGGGCCTGGGGCTGCATATGAGGCCAGGGTAGGGCTTGTGGGCAGCACCTTGATGGGGAGGTCCCAGCTGAAGGTGTCCACAGGCACTTGCTCAGGCCCTGTCCAGGTGACAGGCTCGGGCTGTTCCAAAGGAGGTAGGAGCACCAAACCTGGTTCTCGTGATGTTACAAATTCAAAATGCAGTCGCCACTTCAGGGACACTGTGGAAAAAAAGATAAAGGCAAAGGCATTAGAAGCCAGGAGTAAAAACGAGTGCAGGGTGTGGTTAGTGAATGAGAAAAAAAGCAGTATTCGGGAAGAGGAGGAAAAGCCACAGGGCTACGATCAAGGGTTTCTCTAAATAAATCTGTTAACTAGAAATGTACCAATCAGGATAGCAAGGTCAAGCACCCAATAACCACACGTGGGACAGTCAGGACTTGGGAGCTTGAAGTAAACATGCTGGAGCATCAGAGATCAATGTGGCACAGGGTCTCAGGGGTAGGGGAAGGAAGGACACCTGCAAAGCTCTTAAAAGTTTGTCAGTGCACCTAGGAAATAGGCTGAAGGTCTGAAAAAGTGTTAAGGGTCAAAGGCTGGGTGTGGGTATGGCCAGGAGTTTGTTAGGAATCAGGACTCATTACACTCCACAGAAATAGGGCATTTTACTCTCTCCCCCCATCCGATAACGGTCAGGATCTCACCAATGGCTGTGCAGAAGCCTGGGGTGGAGCTGAGAGGGATGGGGAGGGAGAAGCTGGTTCTGGTTGTATGCAGGCAGGACTCCTGGTGCCGGGCATGAGTCACATGAGACACGGAGGGGACACTCCCCGTCCTGCGGCGCCTCTGGTACTCGGGCTGTACACGCTCCTCAGTTTGTAAGCTTACTGAAAACTGGGAGCAAGAAGAGAAGTGCGTGCTAGCAGGCACTGAGAAGTGTGGACTCTGGATGAGAGGCTTGAGCCCAACCTCAAGCTTTTTTACCTAGAGGACCCTGGGTGACCACACTCTTCACTTCTATATACCACCCCTCTTTATGCAGGCCCTTCTTCTTCCTCCCTAGCCCTCCAAGCCCAGTACCCCAAAAGCCCCTTTCCTTCTCACCTGCAAACAAGCTACAGTTCCTTCCCCTAAGTTTAAGGTCCCCACCACATCCTCGCCGAGTCTGTATACAGATTTGAAGATGCCAAATGTCCCAACTTTTCCTCGGCCGTCACTGATATTGTATAGATCTGAGAAGAATGGGACACTATAAGCCTGGAGTCCACACTGGAACGTATCAAGGGCCAGAGCCAGAGGCCAAGGTGGGGCTTTTTGTTATAATGTGGGATATCAGTGAGTCCTTAGAAGTATGGGCAATTAGGAAAATCTGTGATACTGTGGGAGGATGGGAGGCGGGGGGACAATTGTGAAAGGATTCTCACGGAGGCTGCGGCAGGATGTGGCAGCCATGAGACGCTCCCCAGCCAGCTCAGCTATCCATGAATCCTTCTTCCCACCTTCATCCTCTTCCAGGAATGGACTAGATGGGGCTACGGCCTCATCCTGGGGAAACCGGACATCTTGAAGGCCTACAGAGAGAATGAGCAGAAAGTACTGCTAGAAGGGAATGGACAGTAGAGATTAGGTTTTAGACTCCAACCTGTGAAGGCTGAAGGTAATGGGAACCATGCCCCAGGTACCCAACATAACTTATTGTCCAGAACCTCCCTCCCCAAACCCCTTTGCACCTTTCCTGAGACCAGGAAGCCTTTCTCCAGCCCTCCCCCCC
>RCUC01040719.1:0-38113 GCA_003697995.1 Taxidea taxus jeffersonii | reverse complement strand
CACCTCTTTATATCACAGTTCTGGGAGGAATCCTGACAGGGCAATAACTCTACCAAGTGGGCTAATCCCCATGAGTTTTGGCTCCCCTGAGAATGTACCCCTCTCTCAACCCAAACCAGCTGCTGCACTGATGTCCCCAAGATCTCCTCCTTTAACAGCTCCTTGAATCTCACTCAGGACATCATGTGTTCTGCGGCTGTTTCAGGCGGTGCTGTCTCACCACCCGCTACAATACCTACATGCAACTCCGCCCTATATCCTGTGGCCTGAAGAGGTTGCCACTCAGCTCACTTCCCCACTGTTGTTCCAAGCTCCTCCTTCCTCCAGCTCTCATTTTAAGCTCTAACACTCTCCATTCCTTGTCCCCTAATAACTTCCTCCTCTCTCCTGTACATTCACGGAGGATGTGGGCATCTGGGTCACAGCACCCACCCCCTAGCCCCCGCCCTGACTTCATCCCAGCTGATTCAATGCCCATACTAATAAATCACCTGGAATTTGAGCCTTGTCTCCTTTTTCACTGTGAAAATCAAGATCCTCAAGAAAATGGTCCTCACCTTCCTTACCCTGCCACCTACTTAGCTATCCTGTGGGGGCCCCTCCTTTCTTCCTCCTTTCCAAGCTCAGTGAAAGATATGTTTCCTCTTCCCTTACGAAACATACACTGCAATCTGTGCTCTGCATTCCATCACCTCCTACTTGCCTCTTCCAGGATCTACTCCAACCATCATCTCCCTCCACCAACTTCAATGGCTCCTTGTCCACTAACATTGTTTTAATTGAAGTCTAGTGGACATACAGTGTCACATTATCAGTTTTAGGAGAGCCACATAGTCTATATGTTATGCTGTGTTCACCGCAAGGGTAGCTGTTATCTCTCACCATGGGACACTATTACAATACCACTGACTACATTCCCTGTGCTGTACTTTTCATCCCCATGACTCATTTCTTACAACACTGGCCCACTATCTCTTGCTGTTCTCAAAAACCATTTCCAGGTCTCTTCTGAGAAACGGGCCTTTGTCTATACCTGCCTCCACTACCACATTAGTTTTGTCTCCCCATCAGAAATGAACTTCTCCAAAGAGTTGCCTACATTCTCTACACTCTCATCTGCTAGTCCAGAGATTAGCAATGTACAGCCAATGGAATTCGGTGTGCCACCCATTTTTGTATGGCCCGAAACTAGGAATGTTTTATACATTTTTTTGTAATGGCTGAACAAAAATCAAAAGAAGAACATTTTGTGACACATGAAAATGATGTGAAATTCACATTTCAGTGTCCATCAGGAAAGGCTTATTGGACACGGCCAGGCCCATTTGTTTACTAATGGTCTGTGGTGGCTTTTGCACTACAAGGCATAGTTAAGTTGCTGCCAAAGAGACTGTAGAGTCTGCAAATAGCCTAAACTCTTTACTGGCTGGTCCCTTACCAGAAAGGTTTGCTGACCTCTGCCTTGGCCTCTACCAACTGTCCTCCCATACTTCTACTAGAGGGATCTTTTTGAAGCACAAATCTGATTATATATAGCACAGCCCTGCTCCAAAACCTCCAGTGACCCCACTGTCATCAGTTCTGGCTCCTTAGCCTGACCTGTGATGCTCCCTGAGCCATGACTCCCTACTGCTTCTTCCCCTCATAGCCCACCCTTCTCCCCCAAATATCATTTGCTTCAGCCATTCTGAACTCTGCAGGTTCCTGAATGCTTCATGTGGTTTCATGCACATATGTGTGTTTCCATGTGCTCCCTCTGCTTGGATGTCCTTCAACCCTTTCCTCACCTAACCTCTGATCCTCTGACAAAACTAAGTATAGAGGTCACCAAGCTTTCCGGGATGCCCTCAGGCTGAGTTTGGGGCCCTTTGTATGAGCTCCCACAGCTCACTGGGCAACTCTCTCTTTTAGCCCTCCTGAAATACTGTCATGCTTGGTTTACATGTTTGTTACTCCACAGGTCATGGATAAGTACTCTGAGGGTAGGAACCAGGCATTACTTATTTCTTTACTGACAGCATCTAGCACAAGGTCTAATCCAAAGAGGAATCCAATAAAACGCATCTAAGGGGCACCTGGGTGGCTCAGTCAGTTAATTGTCTGCCTTCGGCTCAGGTCATGATCCCAGGGTCCTGGGATCGAGCCTCAGATCAGGCTCCCTGCTTAGTGGGGAGCCTGCTTTTCCTTCTGCCTTTGTCTGCCACTCCCCCGCTTGTGTGCTCTTTCTCTCTGTCAAATAAAATCTTTTTTTAAAAAAAATGCAACACATCTGAGCATCAGTCTCTCAAATTTAACTGAGGATCAAAGAAATCTCCATGTTTGCAGATGATATTAATTCTCTTAGGGACATAGACTCATTTCAAGGATTAAACTGAAAGAGGAGGGACGCCTCGGTGGCTCAGTTGGTTAAGCGGCTGCCTTCGGCTCAGGTCATGATCCCAGCGTTCTGGGATCGAGTCCCACATCGGGCTCCTTGCTCGGCAGGGAGCCTGCTTCTCCCTCTGCCTCTGCCTGCCTCTCTGTCTGCCTGTGCTTGCTCTCTCTCTCTCTCTAACAAATAAATAAATAAAATCTTAAAAAAAAAAAAAACAAACTGAAAGAGGACTTTCCAGTACTGGGCACATAGTAAGTGCTCAGTAAATACCTGATCACTGAAAAGTGTAGATAAGTTTACCCCAGTGGTTAGCACAGTCCTTGGCTCACTGGAGATGCTTGATAAACACTGAACTGATTGATTCCAGAACTGGAGGAAAGGCCAGAAAGCAAAGTTGAGGCCATACTGGGGAAGGTCTTTATGCTGCAGACATTTTTAACTCATTCATTTCCCTGGTCAAGACTTCCCCAGTGTTAATTTGGCAACAGAAAAGGGGATGAATGAAATGCAGACAGATGGGCAGTAGGGGAGGCTGATTAAGAGGTTAGAAAAGAAAAAAAGGGGGGTTAGAATAGGAGGTCTTAACTGACCAGTGCAGTAGGAATGGAAAAGGGAGAAGGGAGGTGGGGTTCAGCAGCCCATGCAGAGGTAGGACTAACCTGTCATGGAAACTGACTGGGCAGGTAGATGGGGAATGCTTGAGGAAGGACAATTAGAAGACTATACCAAAGTTTTAAACCCGTGCAACCTGAAAACATAGGGGTGCTAATAGCATTAAAATGGGAGTCATGGGGCGCCTGGGTGACTCAGTGAGTTAAATCTCTGCCTTTGGCTCAGGTCATGATCTCAGGGTCCTGGGATTGAGCTCCTGCATTGGGCTCTCTGCTCAGCAGGGAGCCTGCTCCTCCCCCCACCCCCGCCTGCCTCTCTGCCTACTTGTGTTCTCTCTGTCAAATAAATAAATAAAACTTTTTAAAAAATGGGAGTCAGGAGGTACAGCTTGGCTCTGGACTGGTTGGATTTAAGGGACTGGGGGGATGTCCAAGTGGAGGGTCTGCAATTCAGGAGTGAAGTCAAGACCAGTGAAAGATGTGGGAGCTATGTAGGCAATATTGAAGTTATAGGAGTTCATGTTTTCTCCAAAGAACAGAAGGTAGAAAGAGACCCAGTTTTAAGGCAGTGGTATAAGGAATGTCTATATTCAAGAAGTGGGAGCGGGGAACCTGGGTAATTCAGTTGGTTAAGCGTTGTTTAAGTGTCAGACTCTCGATCTCAGCTCAGGTCTTGATCTCGGGGTCATGGGTTCAGGCCCCACATTGTGTTCCATGCTGGGTGTGGAGCCTGCTTTAAAAAAAAAAAGAAGTGAGAGGAAGAATAGGTCACAAATATCAGTTGGTGGGATGCCTGGGTGGTTCAGTCAGTTAAACATCCCACTCTGGATTTTGGCTCAGGTCATGATCTCAGGGTCCTGAGATTCAGCCCTGCATCTGGCTCCCTGCTTAGTAAAGTTGGCTTGGGATTTTCTCTCCCTTTCCCTCTTCGCCCCTCCCCATCACCAAGTGCATGCTTGCACATTCTTGCTCCCTCTCTAAAACAAACAAACAACCAACAACAACAACAACAACAAAAAGCCCCAAATATTAGTTAGGACACAGTACAGTGCTGGAGTTTTATGTTCACTTCCTGAACTTAACAGCTCAGTGTGCTAAAAAAGCAAATAAGACTTTTGGTGTCATTTTCAGTGTCAAGGCTACTTGAAATAAATAATCATTTTAGCCCTAGATGAGTAACCTAGGATACTTTGTGCAGATGTGGTAATGAAACCCCAAGAGAGATATTAATAGATCTAGAAATGGCCCAGAGAAGAGCAATTAAAATAAACAAAGGGGAGAAGCTACTGATGTTTTAAGAAAGACCAAAGGGATAAAGAACCCCTTTAGTCTGGAAAAATTGCTACAAGACTCTACAGTAGCAGCAGCAGCAGCAATAATAATGGCTAACATTTACTGAGTATTCACCATGTGAGGTTATTCTTTTTATTTAAGATTTTATTTTTTTAAAGTAATCTCCACCCCCAACAAGGGGCTTGAACTCACAACCTGGAGATCAAGAGTCATATGCTCCACTGACTGAGCCAGCCAGGCGCCCTTCCTACCCCAAGTGGGATTATTCTGAACAATTTATATGTGTTGTCTCCCTCAATCCTAAGAACAATCTTACTAGGTAAGTACTATTATTATCTCCACTTTACAGATACGGAAATTGAGGCACAGTAAAGTTAAATAACTTGCCCTATCTCCCAGAGAGTAAAGGAGAAGCCAGGATTCAAGCCCAATCTGATTCTAAAGCATATGCTTTTAACGACAGGAGTATAAACCTTTCAGTAAACAAGTCTTCAAAGATATGAATCAAGTAACCACAGTCTTATTTACTGAGATTCAAAACGTGAGAGGCCAAGAGGCCACTTAATGCATTAAGAGGGATACATGGTTTCATTGTTTGAACTTCTTACACGGAACACACACCATTTTTGTAAAGAAATAAAAAAGAGATGATGCAATTTCAATATAAATGTTGAAAATACTAGTCTACCCAGCAGGTAGTAAAATTCTAGAATTAGTTACCCAGGGAGGTTGAAATAAGTATAAGTAGTTTGAAGAAAGTTTAGTACCTACAGTAGATATATTCCTCTTACACATACCTATAACAGCAACGTATTCCTAGGGAAAGTAGGTTTTTGAACTAGGTAGGAACAGACAGAATGTGCTGGAAAGAGGGAGAATCTGTGTGGGAAATGGAGGCACATCTGAGTGATGTATGAAGTCACTCGCCTAGTTGGGTAGCATGTAACAAAATTAATTAACTTGAAGATAATTTGGGATTTCAGTGCTTTCTCTATTCAACAGACTATCCTGGGAAGATGTGATGCGCCTTCATAAATAACATCTGGGTAGGAAATGCTTTAGAGATCATTATCCCCGCCTTTAACAAATCCACGTCATGTATCCTCTGTGCATATGGAAAATGACTGTTTCTTTAGGAAAACTAAAGGCACTTCTGGGGTCACCTAGGAATTTAAGTGTTCTTTCGCATGAAGTTTGACTTCTGTTCTAAAAGCTTATGAAAACAGTGCTGCCCCTAGCTGTACCTTGCACCTTTGGAATGAACTCCAACCTAGAAAACAATGTATGACTGGACCCAAGGTACTTATTTGAATGATACAATCTTTGGTAACTATGACTCTGAATGAATACTTGGCTTCCCTTCATGTTAAAATCTACAGATGAGACCATTAAAGTCCCACTCCCTGAATAGGAGTTAACCATTTATTTCTAGAAACTGTGAAACTAGCCTAGTTTCTTTTGCATTCCATACATGGGTAAGATATACAAAAGAAGAGAATGGGGGCATGCATCTTAGACTGTAGTGGAGAAAACAAAATTTAATGCTTGGCCACTTCCCTGAAGACTAGGATAACGTGTGGTGGCTTATAGAAATACCAGATTTCTTACTGGCTCTCTCTTTTTTCTGTAACCTCATCTTTTCAAAGGAAAGGAACCAGACCTCAGCTCCCTTAAGAAACCTAATAATTTTTCTGCTTTGGATAAATTAATATTAGCAGAGATAATTTAAGCTGAAAGATATCTGAAAAGGCTATTTTAAATAATTTGACCATTATCAAAGCTAAAACCAAGGGTAAAGACTTTTTTTTTTTCTGGTCAATTATCTTTTCTATCTTGCCACCTCCCGGGGTGAAGGAAGCACTTTCCTGTCAAGTACAGGAAGATTATTTCCTGGTTCTTCCTGATTGTGTGGTTTATAAATACGCCTACATTTGTAAGGAATACATTACACTGTACTTGACATTGATTGAGTACCGTGTCAAATCTTGGCTTAGAGGTGAAAGAATTGGAGTGGGCCCAGAGAAAATTAATGACCATAATTAAAGGTTTGGAAAATGCGACGGAGGACAAAAACCATACAAATTTAAGGTAATCTGCGGGCTCTTGGGTGTCTTCTTTACTTTCTAAATGTTTTTCAAATTTGAGGAAGCTCAAGTATATCAGAAAATGTTTATCATCAATCAAGGGATCATCAAAATTTAAGAGTGTATGCAAGTCCCAGGGATTTCTGAACCCAATTAAAAAAAAAATGGAAGGACTCTCTATAGAGATCCTTTTAAACAAGGATACATCACTCCTGGCTTCTTTCCCATTATATATTCAGCGAACTTCTTTGAGTGCCTACCCTATGTGACAGGCAATGTTCTACGCATGGACATAAATATTTGTCCTCTTGGAACTTACAGTCCAATGAAGGAAGAGAGACAGTAAACAATAATAACACAACAAACATAATAAACAGGTAAATTATAGAATATTTCAGAGGATGATATAGAGATAGAGCAGGCTAAGGGGGCCAGGAATGGTCAGATTGCAAATTTAAAAGGAGTGTCCAGGATAGGCATCTTTGAGTATATGAGAGTTAGCAAAATTGATGCAGCTAAAAAGTAGACTCCTGACAGGACTGAGGGCATTTACCTTGTGATATGCCGCTTACAACGCTGTGCCTATCAGTCAGGGGTCACTGGAGGAGTTGGTGCAGAGTTTGGAAAAATGGATGAATTCCATCTTGGCCATATTAAGTTTGAAGTGCCGCAGGATAGAAATAAGCGATTAGCGGGTCTGGAAATCCAGGTCTGGAGCCAAAGAGAGACATTTGAAATTGAGATGTCGCTTTGGAATTACGGTGTTATCGACGGTAGCTGAAGGGGTGGGAATGAAGAGGTAAACTCGCCAAAGGAGAGCAGAGTGAAAGAAAGGGAGACTTTCACTAACGACTGTGTGTATTTTAGGGGATAGAGACAAAGACAAATCCAAGAGGGAGAGTACACTTTTTTTCTGATCGGAGATAGACGAGATGGGCTGGCGTTGTGCGTGTCCTTTACTCCTCCCCTTTCATTTCTCTCTAACGTAAACTGGCTCTCTTCAGGACAAAACCCTCCCGCGTGACACCACACCCCATGGGACACGACTCTTTCTTCAAGACCTTTTGAAGGTAAGGAGAAGGGAACTAACTTTTACGGAGCATCCCACGCGTGCCACGTGTTTGGGGTTCCAAATACCGGGTTGTTCTCTTCTACACCCCACCCGCCTCTTCGCTTTCACAACCTTGCCGCCTTCAGCAGTGTTGATTCCCAGAGAGCTGAAGCACTGGACCGGCCGGCAGAAAACAAAGGACCCAGCTGGAGGGAAAAGCAAAGCAAACAAACAACCCCCCCTGCGAGGGGTAGAGACCCAGCGCCGCCAGCCTTGAACCTCCGCCTCCAGCCCTCCTGGCGCCTCGCCCCTCAGCCCCGCCCCGGCCTCTCCGCAGGCCCCGCCCCTTGCCCCGCGGCCCGCGCTCATTCGCTGGCGCCCTTCCGCTCCGCTTCCCCATTGATCCGCTTTCGCCTCCTTCGGTACGCTCTCCGCTCAGCTCCGCCCCCCACCGAGAGACCGCGCACGCAAGCTCGGCTCGTGGTCACTCGCGGACCTTATTCCGTGTCGCTTTCCCCTTCTTCCCGGCATTCCTGCTTCCGCTTTCTCACGGCTCTTTGGTTTTTCCACCTCAGAGGCACTTCGCGCCCAGGGGTTCGGTGACGTCATCTCTCTGCGCTGCGCGGACACCCGCCAGTGGAAGAAGGAACAGCTCCGCCGCCCTTCGCCTCTTTTGTTGGGCTGCTGCTCCTCCGGAATCATGGCGCCGTCACTGTGGAAGGGGCTGGTGGGCGTCGGCCTCTTTGCCCTAGCCCACGCGGCCTTTTCCGCTGCGCAGCGTAAGTGCCGGGGGCACAGCAACCGCTCCTGTGTGGGACTCCGGGGGTGGTGTGTGGGAGCACCCTGAGGGAGTGTCGGACCGAGTGTCCCAGGAATGGTCATTTGAGCCCTTAGAGTTGGGGGGTGACTTCGAGAAGCGGCGCGGGGCTTCCCTGTGGAAGGCTCGGAGTCTGAGTTTGAGGAGACGGGCACCTGAGAGTGCAGCAGGGGTGGAAGGGGAAGAGGGTGTCTGGGAGAGGGCTCTGAGCTGACTGTAGGGTGGGCAAGGAGGGAGTCTCTCCGGCTGCAGGGTGACCAGGAAGGTAGTCTTTTGGGGAATGAAGGACACGTGATGTCAGATCCAGCGTGGGGCTGAGCACGCGAAGTGTCAGAATGAAGACTTCGGGTGCTCATGGTCCCATGACAACTAGGTGGACAACATCTTAGGCACTCCTGGGCTGTCCAGGTAGAGAGTGAGAAGTTAAGTGACCGTTTGCCTCATGGGGGCACTGTGGTACAGGAGAAAGAGCACTGGACTGGGAGTCTGGAGGGCTGGTTCTGAAAAACTTGCTTTACCGCTAAATCTGTGTGACCTTGGGCAAGTCGTATCCCTTCTCTGAGCCTTCATTGAGGTGGATTTTAATTCTTGCTTTTTCTGTGTCACAGAGTCACTGGGAAGTTTAAAAGAAAAAAGTAAAACTACTTTAACATATACATACAATTGTATCATCAAGAAGAAACTTGGAGTCTAGCAGAGGAGGTAGTGCTGTCTTGAGACAGCTGATTTGTTTTGTGGTCTTCCTTCTCTACTAGGCCAGGGATCAGCAAACTGGGGTGTGGGCCAAATGCAGCCTCTCTCATGTTTTTGCAGTGAGCTAAGAGTGTTTTCACATTTTAATTTGTTGGGGAAAAAAAGCAAATGAATATCATTTCATGATCCATGACAATTACATAAAATCCAAGTTTCAGTGTCCATCAATGAAGTTTTCCTGATAGACAGCTACACTCATTCATTTAGGTATTGTCTGGCTCCTTTCTAGGTGAGAAGTTGAGTAGTTGACACAGACACAGTGTGGCCTGCAAAGCCCAAAATATTTATTATCTGACTTTTTAAAAAAATTCTTACCTATCCACCTGACAGAGATGACAAGTAGGCAGAGAGGCAGGCAGAAAGAGAGAGGAGGAAGCAGGCTCCCTGCTGAGCAGAGAGCCCTATGAGGGGCTCCATCCCAGGACCCTGGGATCATGACCCAAGCCGAAGGCAGAGGCTTTAACCCATTGAGCCAACCCAGGCACCCCTATTATCTGACTCTTTAAGGAAAAGTTTGCTAACCTCTGTCTTAGATTGTAGAGCCCACAAGGGCAGCCCATTTTGTTCATTGCTGTGATCTCTGTGCCTAGCACAATGTTTTCCCACAGTAGGTACTCAATAAATTAGTTGAATGAAGGAAGTGAATTCAAAATTGAACTTAATTCATTTGCTAGATTACTTTCCATCTTCAGGAATAAAGTCGAAAATGAAATGTGAATTCCTTCAAAGCTCTGATTTTTTTCAAGATAAAACCTTTTGTTTATTATGTAGAATTAAAATGACCCAGTTATTTTAACTACTTTTTACATGCGTGTATTGACATTTGTCTGACCGAAATTCAGCTTTTTAAAAAAGATTTTATTTATTTGACAGAGAGAGATCACAAGTAGGCAGAGAGGCAGGCAGAGAGAGAGAGGGAAGCAGGCTCCCCGCTGAGCAGAGAGCCCAATGCGGGGCTCCATCCCAGGACCCTGAGATCATGACCAGAGCCAAAGGCAGCGGCTTAACCCACTGAGCCACCTAGGCGCCCCTCAGCTTTATTTTTTAAAAATATTTTTTTTATTTATTTGACAGAGATCACAAGTAGGCAGAGAGGCAGGCAGAGAGAGAGGAAGGGAAGCAGGCTCCCTGCTGAGCAGAGAGTCCCATGCTGGGCTCGATCCCAGGACCCTAGGATCATGACTTGAGCTGAAGGCAGAGGCTTTAACCCACTGAGCCACGCAGGCGCCCCATCAGCTTTATTTTTTAAATACATTTTGATATTTTGCAGAGAAGTTGCAAAGATAGTACAGAGTTACTATATACCCCCACCCAGTTTCCTGCATCGGTAACATCTATTACCATGGTATATTGTCACAACTAAGAAACTGATATTGGTATAATACTACTAACTAAAGTCTAACTTTTATTTGGGTTTTACCAGTTTTTCCAATAAGGTCTTCTGTTCCAGAAATCAAGCAGGGTATCTTGTTACATTTGGTTGTCATGTTTCACCAGTCTTCTATATTTTGTGGCGGTTTCTTCAAAGCTCCAGTCTTTAATGATAACAATATTACAGCTAACGCTTTTTAAATGCTTACTATGTGCCAGGCACTGAACTAAGCGCTTTACATGTATTATCTAATTCAGTCCTACCAAAAGCCCTGTGAGGTAGCTGTTGTTGTTATCAATCTTGAAAGATGAAGTTGAGACACGCATAGCTGGGAAACTTGCACAAACTGACAGAGATGATGGTGGGGCCAGGATTCAAAGACAAGCAGTTTGACTCTAGAGCCTGTGTGCTACACTGCTTTATGAAATTCAGTTTTGTGTAAGTGGTTGAAATTGCGTTGTTCTTAGGTGCCAGAGGTACAGTGAAGCCCTAAGGGAGTTCAAAGTCAAGTGGAATCAATAAATAATCACGATAAAGTGCTATAGATGCTATGCTGAGAGTATGTCAGGATGCATGGAGACAGGCTGGGGATGGGAGGTGGGGGACAGAGGGTTAAGGAAATACCTTAGAGCCTTGCTGCTCAAGGGTGTTCAGCGGACCAGCCTCCAAGGAGTTGCCTGGGAGCTTGTTAGAAATGCAGAAACTCAGGCCCCGCCCCAGAGTTTATTGAATCCTAATCTGCATTTTAACAAGATCCCCAGGAGATCTGTCTGCACATTCATTTGAGAAACACTACCCTAGAGATCAGGATACTGTGGAGTACTGCGTCATTTTCTACAGTTGGCTTCAGCTGTAAAATTTTACAGTACTCCAGCAAGGAGGAGATCACTGAAGTCCAACCCCTTCATTTTACAGATGAGGAAATGCCTGGTAGAGGTACTGTTCGAATCGGATTAGGCTGCATGCAAAGAAGAAAGCTGGCTAGGAATTGAACAGACAGTGAGTGGGAAGTTAGCCAAACTATTTTTAGTATTGGATTGATGTTTCTTTTACACCGGTCCTAATGTTAAACCTGTAAGATAAAACAACAGCAATGTCTCTAAACACATTGTCTTTTAAGAGTCGCTGCATGTTCACTCACAGCAATGTGGGTTTTTAAGTCCACAGCACATTGTTAAGTAGGGATTGTGCCAGGTTTTTCTAGAATTAGGATTTTGTGTTTTTGTGTTTCTGGTGAGATGAGAATGCCTTGTGGCATTTGTCACTACAGTGGGACCGCTTTATAATGCTCATGTTGGAAAAAGACTAATATTTACCTTTGAAGCTAATTGTGTCATGTCAGATGGTAGCTGCAGATAACACAGTTATGCCACAGCATGCTCACCTTTGCTGGGATGAACTTTGTTATGGCAGAATGGCTACCATGTATCTAATGTAATCTTCCCATTATCCCCCATTTTACTGTTGCAGACAGTTAGGCAGTAGAAAGATACTGTATTTCTTTGATTCCAAGATACACTCCCCCTCCCACTCCTACATTTTAACAGTCTGAAATTGAGATACATGTTACAATGCACCAGAATGTCTTAAGGTTTGATGAGATAAAAGTCAGTGACAGGAAGCGGAGGAGCTGGTTTTATGATCCAGGCGGATCAGCTTCCAAATCCTGGTCCTTTTCTTTAATACCTTGCTGCTTCCTGAGGCTAAGGCAGCAGCAGAATTATGATTTAATCAGAGAGGCAGAAATTGACATTCTGGAACTTCTCCTATTCCACCACTGCCCCAACATATTCTCTCAGGAAAAAGCATGTCCATGCCAATATTATTTTATCCATACTATGTGATGGCAGTGCTATTTCAGAGTTGAGATTTTCTGTAGGATTATTCGTTTTTAAATAACTGATTTCTCTGACCAGTTAGTGAAAGAAACTGTTAGTTTCAGAGGATTCTAGTTCTCCCATAGTACCGAAAGAAAAAAAAAATACGTTTAGGTATTTCTTCCTCCTACTTGCTCACCTTTCACTCTTACCGTGTTTTATAAGGTGAACAAGCAGGTCATGGTGAAAGTAAAATAGTTCAAGATCGGGCTGACTGGCTTAGAGGTTTTTGAGGAATCCGGGATTAGCATTACTTTATGTAGCATATAAGTCAGCCGCTTCTTTGGTATATTGATTTGCTTGCATTTTAAGAAAGAAAAATGGGCTACAATTTCCTTAATGGTATGCTTCTGGTTTATAGATCGTTCTTATATGCGATTAACAGAAAAGGAAGATGAATCACTGCCAATAGATGTAAGTTGGTCATTTATATTCCGTTAAAATATATTTTAAAAATTAGCCACATAGCTTATAATAATTTTTTACTGGTTCTTTTTCTCTTAAAAATTTCCAGACATGAAGTAACATCTGTTTATTACTTAACTATTTGTCACTCATTGTAAAACCCGAAGATTTGGAAACAAAAGATTTCTCTGTTTGGTTTCTAGAACTGTAGTTTAAGTAGTCATTGTGAAGTTGTTCTGTTCATAGTCTGAGATGGATTTAAAAAGTTGATTATTTGACTTATATTTTACTTAGCGAAGTTCCTTTTTATGTAAAGTCTAAGAACAAGCAAAACTAAACATTGTTTAGGGACATATATGTAGGTGGCAAAAGTAAAGAAAAACAAGGAAGTGTTTGTTTGTTTTTTTTAAGCTGAAATGACAGTGTGAACTTCACTCATCATTTTGTTTATCTCGAATGGATTTTAAGTGACAAAATAGTAACTTCTTTATAACAGAATCAAGCAGTAAGCGTAAAAAGTAAAACTGACCCCATAAGAAAAAATGACAAGTGACCTCACTGCTCAGCAGTTCTGCTGCCACTCCCACCAGTTTGGAGCATGTCAGTAGTTCAGCTCACCCCCTGTGCATAAACAGTGGTCTTTATTTACATTATGTATAATTTTACCTAATAAAAACAGTTTTTTAAAAGTTATCTACATGTATATATGTATATTTTTATAATTAACCTTTTATTACTTAACATTATTTATCTTGACGTAACTTCATGGTAACTCACAGATTTGCCACATTCTTGTTCACGATGCCTGTGATTGCATTATATGAAATAGGTCTTGGTACACTGGTGGTGGGAATGTGTAAGCTGGTATATCATGTGACGTTAGTTTTAATTTAAAGTTAGAGTAATAGCTTGTGGCTAATTTTAACTATAGTTGTCTGTAATAAAAGTTATGATGGATGGGACTATTAAGCCACTCTCCTGTCACCTTTGCTGTGTGGTAGGTTACCTGCCCCCCACCACACACATATTCATTTATATCTATTTTTTTATTTTTAAGTTTTTATTTATTTTTATTTGACAGAGAGAGAGATCACAAGTAGGCAGAGAGACAGGGAGAGAGAGAGGGGGAAGCAGACTCCCCGCTGAGCAGAGAGCAGGTGTGGGGCTCGATCTCAGGACCCTGAGATCATGACCCCAGCCGAAGGCAGAGGCTTAACCCACTGAGCCACCCAGGCGCCCCTATATCTATTTTTTTAAAGGGTATATTTATTTATTTGCCAGAGAGAGCACAAACAGGGGGAGCAGCAGGCAGAGCAGGCAGAGGGAGAAGCAGATTCCCCGCTGAGCAGGGAGCCCGATGTGGGGCTTGATCCCAGGACCCTGGGATCGTGACCTGAGCCAAAGGCAGATGCTTAACCCACTGAGTCACCCAGACGTCCCTCATTTATATCTACTTAATATAGCTTGCTTCTGTTTACAAATTGGGAAATTTGAAAAATACAGAAAAATCACAATCAAAATCAAATGTGCTTGTCTGTAATCCCAGGTTGGTTAATATCAAACATTGCAAGTTTTTGCTTGCACAACCTCTTTGGAAGACATTTTGGTATTACCTAATGAAGCTGAACATGGGTATACCCTCCCCCAGTGATTCTACTCCCATGTGCCAGGAGATTTACTGCAGGATATCTATATTGGCATTGTAAAAGTAATACACAGAAAACAGCCCACACAGCCATCAGCAGTGGAATGAATAAATTGTGGTATTTTCATATAATGAAATATAAAATGCAATGAAAGTGAATGGACTGCAAGGATATACTACAACAGGGATGAATCTCCCAAAATATTCAAAAATGGGGAAAAGTAAGCAATATACATTTTAGAGGTATATACATAGCTGGTAAAATTATAAAGAAAAGCCCTAAAGAATTGATTAATATGCAGTTTAGTACAATAGTTAACTTTGAGGGGGTTGGTGAAGGATATAATTGGAGAGGGACACATGGGACTTGAAAGGTACTGGTAGTTTTATTTCTTAAGCTGGGTGGTGGGTCCAGGGGTGTTCTTTTTCATACTCAGTGATATTTAACAATAATACATTAACAAACTCTTAGTTGCTCGTGGAAACAGGTAACAGTTGGTAACTGAGTTCTGAATAGCTTAGTACCTGTTTGCTATTGGAGCAAAACCTAGAAGTATTTTTCCACTGATACACAGAATTTACGGAAGATTTTATTGTGTCTGAGTTCAAATTATTTAAAGTGAGAACTAACTCCTTGATAGGATCTGGGAGAAATACCTGTCAGAAGCTAAATAGAGATGGAGGGAAAATTGTAAATTTTTATGATAATATTTGTATGTTATTTGATAATCTCAATCTTTATACTCACAGATAGTTCTTCAGACACTTCTGGCCTTTGCAGTTACCTGTTATGGTATAGTTCATATTGCAGGAGAATTTAAAGACATGGATGCCACTTCAGAACTAAAAAATAAGTAAGTGTTTCCCTTTTCATAGGCATTGCGATTCATAAGGGTTTTGTTTCATTTATGTAATTTCAGATGTATGTTTTCTGGTACATAAAAGTTGATTTTGTTTTTACATTTGATGGTGCAGTTTGTGTGAATAATGAGGTCAAAATATTGAGGTGGTGTTTGATACGATAGAAAAATGAAGTTGAATGACAGATGATTGACATTAGACTCAGATGTCATGTTATATTTGCTTAAAATTATTTATTGGTTAGATGGGTGGAAGGGAATAGATAAATAGGAAGATATTCCCTCAGAAATGTTTTCCTCTCATCCATTCTTTTTTCCTTCCCTCCCCTCCCACACCCTTCCATTTTTTCCTCTTTTTATCTGCGTGTCCCAGCTTAGTCTTTGGAAGAATAGGGGTTTTCGGTCCATTTCCTCTATCACTTGAGCCTAGACTGTGACCTAAACTGCTCTCTGGCCCTTTCCTACTCTTGGATTACAATATATTTGTTATTTTGTTTTCTGTTTTCTCTTGTGCTTCTTCTAAGCTATTTTCTTTTTTTTATTTTTATTTTTATTTTTTATTTATTCGACAGAGAGAGAGAGATCACAAGTAGGCAGAGAGAGAGAGGGGGAAGCAGGCTCCCCGCTGAGCAGGGAGCCCGATGCGGGGCTCAATCCCAGGACCCTGAGATCATGACCTGAGCTGAAGGCAGAGGCTTAACCCACTGAGCCACCCAGGTGCCCCCTTCTAAGCTATTTTCTTGAACCTGGCTTGCTTTTCTTTTCCACATTTCTTACTTTCATAAAGTTATTCTTTAGCTTTGTTCAATTCCATCTCTGGACTTTACCTACCTTCTTGAGCCTGGCAGTTTTAACCCTTTGCAACGTGTCCTCAGAAGGGTTCACAATAAACATTTATTTGTTAGAGGAAACTCACCCCCTTGTAACTTTTACTTTTCAGTTTACATTTTAGATAGTTACATGTCAGGCTTCCTGTTATATGGGAGTATGCTTGGAATTTTAGGTGGGCTGACTTTGAAATTGAGTTTTTATCAAGGCAGAGTTTTCTTTTTTCCAGGAAGATAATGTTGAAACAAACCAATACTAAAAACCATACACTTAGGTGTTTGTGAACTTTTTTCGACTACACATATCTCACTGGGAAAGAAGAAAGGATACTCTACTATCACCACCCACTATAGTTCTTACAAAGCGTCTACCAAGAATCATAGGCAAAGGGCCAGGAAAGAAAGAAGTAAAACAGAATGGCATTAAGTAGGTGGTAGCAAAATATATAAATTTAGTAGGTGGTAGCAAAATATATGAGTTTGGACAACAGTAGGTACAGAAGGGCCAAAATGAGTTTTTTTGTTATTGTTGTTGTACTTGAAAGATTCTTGGAAACAGATCTGTGAAATGATCGTATTGCTTGAATAGTGAGGGCCAAATGAGAATAATCAAAGGTACAATCTATGTACTGGTTTTTTTAAAAAGACTATTTGGCATGGGCTAGTTAGTGTTAAGATTTACAGAAGTGATTAAAGCTGAGCGATTATTTGTGCTATAGCCATCGGCACCTTGGAAGGAGTGGCTGAAAGAAAGATTTGAGAGCTTTATGTTGCTTTTCCAGGTTTCTTATTTTCCTTATACAGAAACAAACAAACAAACACGAGACACAGTATGATCGCTATGTATCGCCTGATCTCCTGGATTTAAACTTAGTTAAGACTATAACCCATAGCAAATTCATAATTCGTCAGAAGCCTGCTTGTTTTCAAATAGGCTTTTGTACAGGTGTATCTAAAGTGGATGCTTTTTTTTTTCTTTTAAGGACATTTGACACATTAAGGAATCATCCATCATTTTATGTGTTTAATCATCGTGGTCGAGTACTGTTCCGGCCTTCCGATACAACAAACTCTTCGAATCAAGATGCATTGTCCTCGAACACATCATTGAAGTTACGAAAACTTGAATCCCTGCGTCGTTAAGATTTTTACAAATTATCATAACAGGACAGGACATAGAGCTGGAATATTGGAGTTTGGGGTATAAAACACTCCCCCCATCATCAGTATTTATATTATATTGATCTTTCAGACCTAATTAAAAAAAGTCTATGGCCCTTGTTTGTACACTGTCAATCAAATCGTTAATGGAGTATAAGTTATCTGTGAAATGAGTCTGATCTTTCATAGAATTCTTTTTTCCATTTAAAACAAACCCATATCTTTTGTAAAAGTCACTGTTTTGAGCACATTTCTTTGAAAAATGTTGATGATTTTGTAATTATTTATTTTCTTAGACTTCTTTTCTTTTGCACTTGAGTTTTTAGGATCCTTTTGGAAATAATGTGACTACTGCATTTTGCAGCATGAATGAAAGTTAAAAAGTCTTTGGTTTTTACAACAAATGGACTTCTCTAAAGAGACCAAAATGGTGGCTTATCAGTTTTTCTTATGACCCCTAAAAAGTGATTCTGCTTCAGCAGCTGCTTGCCAGTTTTTAATTTCTCATGACTTCTCGCCCCACCCCCACTCCCATATACCTCCTAACATCGACTGTCTTGTTTCATCACTTCTCTGGGGTTCTGTGTGCAGTGAGCAATTCTTGTGTCAGAAATTCTTTGTCATAAATATATTTAACAAATTCAACTTGCTGTAAAGCTACTTGTGTTCTTTTCATTTCTCTGTCAGAAATTTCCCCAGTTGATTATGTAGTTAAAGACTAGTTGAAGATAGACCACAAGACCCTTCATGATTTCATGAATTATCTTGCCTGTGTAGCATAGTAATCGCTGAAGAAAACTGATTACTTGTCGTCAGCCAGTTTAACTTATTCAAAGTCTCTATTATTTTATTGCATACTAAACTCGCAGATTAGTAAAACTAAAGGCAACTTCTCATCAAAGGTAGGCTTCAAAGGCATTGGGACAAATATGTTTTAAATATTTGGAACTAGTATCTTCAATGAAAAACCATTAATGTCATTTAAGAAACTGTTTTATAGCTTTGGATTCATGAGCAGGCTTCGAGTTTTTCCATCTTTGTCGGATGCTGCCGAAGGCGAGGATGAGGGGAGAGTAGACTTTTTTTTTTTTTTTCAGAAACAGTAATTTTGGGTTTGGAAATTTGGCTAGCCCTTTGATCTGCAGGGAGCTGAACGCTTCTTTGTAGAGAAGGCTGCTTTTGTTGAACTGTACAGGCATGAAAACATTGCTTTCTTCGAATTGTATAGGTGCAAAGGGAAAAACCACGCGGGCTCGAAAAGCAATAAAACTTTCGGCAAGAGTCACAAGATGCCCTTCTGCTTGACGGCATTTTTCCCTTTAGAAATGGACCTCAGCTCTTCTCTTCTGCCGGGTAACACATAGCCTCAAAGCACCAGACTCTTTTGTCGTTGAGCTTTTACTGTTGATTAGTTTTGTTTTGCCAACCCAATCTGTGGAACACTAACTCTGCTCTCTAAGGAGAACAAAGTTAGAAATCTGCTGATTAGCCTAAGATAATTTAGAAATGAGTTAGAAATGGAATTCAGGGGTTAATGTGATGATAATTAAATCAAAATATTGTATGAGGGACAAGCTTCTCCCATCAGGCTTGCCTGCCATTTCCTCAGGTATGACTTGATTCGAAAGAGCCTCTTCTCTCTGGGGGCTGCCTTCCTTTCTTTATTATAAACATACCTTCAGTGCAGCCATTTAAAGGGTACAGTTCAGTGGTTTTGTCATATATTTGTGAAATTATGCGACCACTACCACAATGCATTTTAGGACATTTCTATCACCCCTAAAAGAAACCCTGTACCCTTTAGCGGGCGCCTCTCCTATCCTCCTGCCCCAGTCCCTCCCAGCCCTGGGCAACCACGAAACTGCTTTTTGCCTCTATAGATTCACCTATTCTGGTCATTTATTATGAATGGATTCCTACAATGTCTGGTCCTTAGTGACTGGGCTTCCCAAGTATAGTTTTGGGTTCTATGTGGAGTGCGAACTTCTCCCCTTGAGAACTGTGATCGCTGTGGAAGGAAGTGGTTTGTCAAATCAGTAGACGGGGAGTAGGGAGGGCCAGACACTTCACCGAGTTTCTTCAGCAATCTTGGGCTGAATGGTTTTCCCTTGTGACCAAGCACTCATGATATACTACTGTTTATAATATTTTGGCTAGTCTCTAGAAGATATGGAAATCTTTGCCTGCCCAGTCAGGAAAGTCCCAGTAAAAATGATGCCTGAGGATTTGGCAGATAATTGATACAGTTTTCAGGTGCGTCTAACTTTGCTAGCAGCTTGTATACCTCGGGCCAGGTGAGCTTCCCAAACTTTTTCTTCAGTTTCCTCCAGTGAATTTCTGTTGTCTTTTTCCAATATGTACCATAGGACTAAAGGTGATTTGGGTGCATCATAACAGTGCTAAATGGATTAAATTCAGAATGTTATTTATAATGCTTTGAGATAGTCCATGACTACCTAGGGTAGTGCCCCCCCCCAAATGTAGTGATGGGAGCTAGTTAAGCCTGCAGTTGACTGCAATTTTAGTGACATTCAGAAGTGTGTACTCTTGGAAGGCTCTCTAAAATATAGGAAGAGACTTTTTAATAACTAGGGAACCAGCCAAATGCTATGGGCTAATGGCCCAGCCACACAAAATGCAGATCGGCGGATTGGAGACCATGATGCTCTGTAACTCCCTAATGATTGTTTCCTAAGCACTGTGGCTTATTTTTGAGTGGCATAACAGCATCTTCCTGGTTGTATGTGGCCTGTTTCCATGATGTATTGAGTAGTGTTGTTTGTTGTGAACATCGATGCCTGTAACACCAAGCTAAACACCTTCTTTTGGATATGTTTCCTCTCTTTAAATGGCCTTGCCCTGTCCAATAAATAAATGATTGTCTCACCCTGTTTTTGGTAGTGGTTTTGTTTTCGTTTTTGTTTTTGTTTTTTTAAATCTCATTCTCTTCTGCTTTTCTGTCCCCAGAAAAATGTAAGAGGTAATTTTATGACTGTATTTTTTTTCCAGTGTGATGCTGTTCTACTAAATTCAATGGATACTTTACTTTTTATTGTACATGTAAAGTCGAATTACAATTTTGGGGGTTTTTTTTAGAGTTGAAATAGAATGTGTAATCTCATTTATATTTATAAATTATCAAAGGACTTTTGGGGTATAAGAATTTCAGTCCTTGAGTGGCAGTGTCCAGTCATTCCATCACAAATTTGTAATAACTTTACGCTTAACGGGAAATCATTATGGTTAAAAGCATCAGTGGGCAAACCCAGAGTCTGATGAAAACCCAAGGGAGAAGTTCTGGTTTGTAAAACTTGGCACTTATTTAGGGTATTTTGAAAAATAGCACTAGCAATATTCAAATCTACCTAGAAATATCTCAAAATAAACTACCAGTCAAATATTATTTAAAAAAGGAAAAACAAAGACGGTATATGTATATGGCAAAAACAAAAAATCAGATGGTACAGAAAGGCATGTCATTAAAACTTGCCCCCTTCTCCCTTGTGCGTAATGCCTCTCTCCAAAGGTAACCAGCTTAGAGTGTCCTGTATATTCATTTGGGGGAAAAATTATTTGCCAGCAAATACATGTTTAAAAAACTTTTTGTTAATGGAATCACACTGTATACACTCTTCTGTACTTGCTGTTTTTGCTACCCGTGTCTTATAAGATCTTTCTGTATCAGAATATACAGAAATACCTCATTATTTTTAATGACTGTGTGGTATTCCAATGTAGGAATGTGTTATAAATGTTCAAACACTGATGGGATCTCAGATTTTCAATATTTTACTACTGCTAAACCATATTGCAGTGAACATAAGCTTATACGTATAATGAGATTATACCCATGGAGTTAATTCTTAGCAATAGAATTGCTGGATCAAAGGGTATTTTTCATTTTCAATTAAGTAGTTATTGCCAAATTGTTCTCCAGGAATCTTGGCCCAGTTATTCTCCCACATGTAATTTGTAAGAACAATTATTTCCAAGGCCCACGCTGATACTGGGTACTAAACTTTTAAACATTTGATCATCTGAAATGGAATAAACAATATCTTGCATCATGCTTATTGATTACTTACATTTCATTTTCTGTGAACTGTGTGGTCATGTTCTGTTTTCTATTAGATGATTTGTTTTTTATTGATTTGTATGAGCGCTTTGTAAGCTAAGAAAATTGGTCCATTGTCATATGTCTAAGAGTATTTTCCTGAGACTTATTTACTTATTTATGTAGTTAAACATATCAGTTTTTACGGCTTTGGGGATTGGTGCCTTGCTTAAAAAGGCCTTCTTTACATTTAAGAATAAATTTAATGTATTTTCCAGTACTTTTAAGTTTTTTTTAACCTTTAAATCTTTGATTCGTTTGGACTTTATTTAGGAAGAAGGAGGGAGGTAAGGATTCAATATTTTTCTCCCAAATGGCAATCTGGTTATCCCAACTCCACTTCCTTACTTTTCTCCCCACACTGATTTGAAAAGCCATCTTCATCCATACATTGAATTTCTGTGTATATTTAGATCTATTTCTGAGCTCTGCACTCTGTTATGTAAATTACCAGTCTTTCAATTATTTTAAGTTGCTGTACATTTTCTATATTTTACATTGCTAGTCCATACTGCATTATTATTATTTTCAGGGCTTTTTAAAGTTATTCATGTATGTTTATATTTCCAGTGGGACCTTAGTATCATTTATTCTATTCCTAGAATCCTACTGATATTTTTCTAAAATTTTATTTTGAAAAATTTCCAACTTACAGAAATTGTGAAAGAATAATATGAGGAATGCCAATATACTCTTCATTTAGTCACCATTCCTAACATTTTGCCACTTTTGCTCTTGTTATCTCCAAATGTGCTTTTGTCCCCTCCTGAATAGTTTATGATAAGCGTGGACTTCATAATCACACTTCGTGACACCACAACATCCCTAAGTGTCAGTGTCCCATTCCTATAAGATGAGGACATTTCCCATTTAATCACGATACCATTTTCACACTGTAGAAAATGGTGAACCATCCAATATTATATTCAAATTTCCCCATGTGTCCTCAGAATGACTATCATAGCCACCCAACCAAGGTTTGCAAATTACATTGGTTAGTGTGTCTCTCCTGTCTCTAATTTTAAATGGTCCCCTTACTCTTCTTTTAAAATGGTATTTTCTAAATAAACTTTATTTTTCAGGACTGTTTTAGAGTTACAGAAAAATTGGGAAATGGTGCAGAGTTCTCACATAACCCATACTAAGTTTCCCCTACTGCTAACATCTTAGGTTACCATGAGACATTTGATGCAAGGAAGGAACAAATATTGATACATTATTGTAAACTACAGTTATTATTCAAGTTTCCACAGATTTTACCTAATGTCCTTTTTGTGTTCCAGGATTCCATCCAGGATACTGCATCACATTTAATTGTGATGTCTTCTTAGGTTTTTCTTGGCTGTGACAGTTTCTTACACTGTCCTTGTTTCTGATCACAGCTCTCTTTTTTTAAAAGATTTTATTTGAGAGAGAGAGTGAGCACAAGTTGGAGGGAGGAATAGCCAGAGAGAGAGAAACAAACTCCTTGCTGAACAGGGTACGCGACACGGAACTTAATCCCAGGACCCTGGAATCATGACACGAATGAAGGCAGATGCTTATCGGATGGAGCCACCCTGGTGCCCTGATCTCGACAGCTTTGAGGAATACTGGTCAGGTATTTGGTAAAATGTTCCTTTATTGGGATTTGTCTGTCTTTACCATTTTATACTAGGATTGTGTGTGCTATTGTTATTGTATCAAGTGTACATATTTATTAACATTACTTATCATGTTGATGCTATTTTCGATCACCTAAGTTAGTGTTTGTCAGGTTTCTCCACTATAAAGCTACTCTTTTTTCCCCATTTCCATACTGTACTCTTTGGAAGGAAGTCACTATGCATAGCCTACATTTAGGGAGTGGGGAATGATGGTCCACTTCCTCGAGGATGGAGTATCTACATCAATTACTTGGCATTCTTCTGCACAGGAGGTATGTTTCTTCTTTCCCACTTATTAATTTATTCAATAATGTGTTTATATGAGTTTGGGTTCCTGAATTTTTTTTTATAGTTCAGGTTATCCTGTAACACCACTTTATTTTGAGGTTGAAATTGTTCCAGTTTTGGGAGCTCTTTCATTGGGCTCCTGTGTCCCTTTGACATACTCTCATTGTTGTGGACTTTTTAATTTTATTTGAGCACTTCCTTACTTTCTGGCACTACAAGATGTCCCAGGCTCATTGTGTATACTTCCTTCCTCAGTCTTGGAATCAGTCTTTTCTCCAGGGAACGTGGTTCCTCTTACAGAAGAATGGTGCTTGAAACCAGGATCTGGGCCCTAGTTGTGCCCAGTGCTGCCAGGTATTTTGTTGCTTCGAGGCCCTTTCAGCTGACAGAGTAAGAAAATATATGTGTGTGCGTTAACCTGTGCATATACACACATATAAATATTCCTGGATGTAACCTCTATATTTCTATTAAGCGAAACACGAATTCATACTGGTGTTCCATCCATCACCACATAAATCTTTCTAACCACCTCTCCTGCTGATCTGCAAACTTCCACTCCCACACTAAGAAACCTGGTTCCCACCATCTGCTACCTGTTTACTCGAATTGCTTAAAACCAGTATACAGAGTTTCAGAAACATTACCGTTTACCCATGGAAGACAACATTTCCAACTAGAGCAATGATTATGTGTTGGGTTGCCATTAACTTACAGACCCCACTCATTTCCAAATTTACCCCCTCTCCTTCAGTATGTTAGCTTCACAGATCTGTAATACAGTTAGATTGCTTTGTCACATTCTGCCTTCTACCCTGGGATTCCCCTGACCTAAATGATTTCTAAAAATTTATATACACCAGGGTTCACTTTTTGTGCCCTATAGTTCAACAGATTTTGAGAAATCCTTAATGTTATGTATCCATGATCACATTATCATATAGAGTAATTTCATAGCTCTAAAATCCCGTGTGCTTCACCTGTTCAACTGGGGCCCCAGTTTACCACTGGTCTTTTTACTGTCTTATAGTTTTGCCTTTCTCCAGAATGTCATATAACTGGAATCATGCACTATGTAGCCTTTTTAGACTGTCTTCTTTTACTTAGCAGTATGCATTCAAGATTCCTCCATGTCTATCTGTGGCTTAGCTCATTGTTTAAAATCTCTGAATAATAGTCCATTGAATGAGTGTTCCACAGTTTGTTTACCCATCACCTATTGAAGGACGTCTCCAGTTTTTGACAATTATGAATAAATGTTGGCATTCCCATCAACAATGAAGGAGAGTTCCTGTTGCTCTGAATCCTCATCAGCAGCTGGCATGGTCAGGTTTTAAGGTTTAGCAATTCTACTAGGTGTGTGGTGATATCCTGTTTGTTTGTATGTTTATTTATTTATTTATTTATAAAAGGATTTATTTATTTGACAGAGAGAGTAGAGGGAGGGGCAGAGGGAAAGAGTCCCACGCAGACTCCTTTCTGACTGTGGAGCCTGACACTGGGCTTGATCTCATGACCCCGAGATCACGACCTGAGCCAAAACCGAGAAGTCAGTCACTTAACTGGGTGAGCCATCCAGGGTATCTCGTTTTAATTTGCAGTTCCCTAATGAAAACGATGTTGAGCATCTTTTCATATGCTTATTTGTCAGCTGTGTTTGTCTTTTGGTAAAGTATCTATTTGGATCTTTTCCCTGATTTCAAATTGTGTTGTTTGTTTTCTTATTGTTGAGTTTTAAGAGTTTTTTTGGTAGATTTTGAATACAAGTCTTATACAGTTGTGTGTTTTTCAAGTATTTTCTCCTAGTCTGTGGCTTATCTTTTCATTCTCATGACAGTGTCTATCACAGTGAAGTTTTTCATTTTAGTGAAGTCCAACTTACCAAATTTCTCTTATAAATCATGCTTTTCGTTTTGAATTTAAAAGCTCATTTCCAAAGGGAGAGAGGGAAACAAATCACAATAGCCTCTTTTTTCCAAAGATTTATTTATTTATTTTAAAAAGAGAGAGAGAGAGAGAGAGAGCGCCGAGGGAGGGGCAGAGGAGGGGAGAGAATCTTTGAGCAGACTCCCCACTGAGCATGGAGACTGATAGAGGGCTCAAGGTGGGGCTCAGTCTCAGGACCCTGAGATCATGACCTGAGTTGAAATCAAAGGTCAGATGCTCAAGCAACTAGCCTCCCAGGCACCCTACCATTAGAGACTCTTAACGATAGAGAACAAACTAAGGGTTGATGGAGGGAGGCAGGTGGGGCATGGGCTAGATGGGTGATGAGGATTAAGGAAGGCACTTATGATAAGCACTGGGTATTGTATGCAAGTGGTGAATCACTGAATTCTGCTCCTGAAACCAATATTGCAATGTATGTTCACAAACTGAAATTTAAAGTGAAAAAATTAAAAAAATAAAAGCTCATTTCCAAACCCAAGGTCATCTAGGTTTTTCTCCTATGTTTTTTTTTTTATAGAAGTTCTATTGTTTTTCACTTTATATTTAGGGCTATGATCCATTTTGAGTAATTTTTGTGAAAGATATAAGATCTGTGTCTAGGTTCCTTTTTTCCGTATGAACATCCAATTGTTCCAACACCATTTGTTGAAAAGACTATGCTTTCTCCATTGAATTGGCTTTGCTTCTTTATCAAAAATCAGTTGACTGTATGTGTAGCTCTATTTCTGCTTTGTCTGCTCTGTTCCATTCATCTATATGTGTACTCTTCCATCAATACTATACTCTTGACTACTGTAGTTTATACTAAGTCTTGAAATTGGGTAATGTGAGTCCTCCATCTTTGTTCTTATTTTTCAGGATTGTGTTGACTATTCAGGGTCTTTCATCTTTCCTTATAATCTTCATAGCCTGTTTATCAGTAACTACAAAATAACTTGCTAAGATTTTGATTGGAATTATTTTGAATCTATAGATCATGTTAGAATTGAAATCTTATTAATACTGAATCTTCTAATTTCTGAACATGGAGTATCTCTTTGTTATATAGATTTTTGGTTTTACACACAGAGATCCTGTACATATTTTGTTTGATTTATATGTATTCGTTATTTTGGTGTTGTTGCAAATAGTATTGTTTTTTAAATTTCAAATTCCAATTTTAATTGTTGGTATTTAGGAAAGCAATTGACCTTTTTATGTTAACATTACATCTTACTCTTTGTTATCATTATTTTTAAATTTTAGGAGTTAATCTTGAATTTTATCATATGCTTTTTCAATATATATTAAGATAATCATATATTTTTTCTTTTACATATTAAAGTGGTAAATTATAAGAATAGCTTTTTTAAAAAGATTTTATTTATTTATTTGACAGACAGAGATCACAAGTAGGCAGAGAGGCAGGCAGAGAGAGAGGGGGAAGCAGGCTCCCCGCTGAGCAGAGAGCCCGACGTGGGGCTCCATCCCAGGACTCTGGGATCATGACCTGAGCCGGCAGAGACTTTAACCCACTAGGCACCCAGGCACCCCATAAGAATAGCTTTTTAAAAGATGACCCATCTTTGTATTCATGGGATGAAACAGGTACCCATTAAAAAAATACAGCTTTCTAGGATTTTTTGTTTTTTATGATTTTCTTTAATCTTAACCCTACTTTTATAAAAATTTCTTCAAACCACAGGTTCGGTAGTAAGATTAGAATTCTGCTAAAAGTTGGATTTATTTATTTCATGGTTATTCTTTTTAAAGTTGTATTTATTTTAGAGCAAGACAGAGAGAGAGAGAGCAGCAGGGCGGGACAGAGGAAGAGAGAGTCCCAAGCAGACTCTGCCCAAAGTGTGGAGCCTAACGTGGGGCTAGATTTCATGGCTCTGAGATCATGACCTGATTTGAACGAAGAGTCAGTCACTTAACCAAATGAGGCACCCAGGTGCCCCTATTTCCTCCATGGTTATTAAGGACACTGACCTCCTTCTTTGCCATACTTTATATGTCTTTCTTTTTCCAGTCAAACACTTTATAAGGTAATTCCATCCATACAAAAATATGGGACATTTATGTAAGATGCAACTTAATAAAAGGGACATTTGTAAACTTACCATCAAACTTAAAAATGAGAGTATTGCCAATACTATTGTATCAACCTTTTATGTTTATCAATCTTTATGTCTTCCTTAAGAAATCTTTTCCTAATTTGAAGTCTTCCAAATTTCTTCTACAGTCATGTTTTTTATATTTAAGTACTTAATCTAAAATTGTTTCATTTCTTGTATATGGTGTGAAGAAGAAACCCAGTTGCATTATTTTTCATGCAGATTGCCAATTTTCCCAGCACCGTGTATTGCAAAAAAGGAAAAAAGTCTGTTCTTTTCCCAGTGATCTGAAATGTCATCTCTGAAATGCATCAAATGTCCTTCTATTCATGAGACTATTTCTGGTCTCTGCTTTGTTCAATGTATATACCTCTGCATCTCTAGCATACTGTCTTTATTACTAAAGGCTAGTAAGTCTTGGAATAGTAAGGCAGATCCCCCTAATTTGTTCTTTGTTTGTCTTGGCTATTTTGGAGCACTTACTTTTCCATGTAAATTTTAGAATCAGTTCCTCAAGTTTAATAAAAACCCCTGTTGGGGTTTAGATTATAATTGTGCTAGATTTATACATTAAATCAAGTGGTGGAGGAAGTGGGCACTGAGTTTCCTATTTATTCTCTGATATCTTTCAATAAATTTTTATAATTATCTACATATTGATTTTATACATATTTAGTTACATTCATTCCATTCTCTCTCTCTCTCTCTCTCTCACACACACACACACACACACTCTCTCTCTCTCTCTCTCTTTGTCGTGTATATATTCCATACATACTACATATTTCTATCTTTGTATATCTATCCTTATATAGTTTTGCTAATTTTAACAATAGATTAAAAACTTACATTTCCTAAATTTCTTGTGGCTGTTATATAGAAATACAATCAATTTTTATGTGTTGATTTTACATCTAGCTTCATTGTTAAATTCTTTGTCTATAGACTACTTTGAGTTTTTAGTTTAACTAAATAACTTATTTATCTTTTATTGTCTCAGGGTGCAAGCTAGGGATTCTTATAGTCCAGTGTTGAAGAGAGATGGTGATAGTGGACATTCTTGTCTTGTTCTTTTATTTTTTAAAACATTTATTTATTTATTTGAGGAGGGAGCAGAGGGGTAGTAGCTCAAGCAGACTCCTCACTGACTGGGAAGCCTGATATGGGGCTCCATCTCATGACCCATGAGATTATGACCTGAGCCGAAATCATGAGTCGGATGCCCAACCAACTGAGCCACCTAGGCGCCTCTCTTGTCTTGTTTTGATCTTAAAAAGAATACTTCTAATTTTCACCAGTAGGAATAATGTGCACTGTAGATTTCTGGTAGATTTGCTCTTCAACAAATACTTTTGATTTTGTCCTCATGAATAGTTATTGCATTTTATCACTTTTCTACATTTTCTACAGTGTTTTCTGCAATTGATTAGAATGATCGTATGACTTTGCTCCTTTGTTGATACAGCGTACTGGTTATGAATTTCTTGCCTCTCAGCTCCCAATTCACCTGTTTGCCCTGATCTCTGGAATTGGTCTGGTTCGTTTAAATTTTGTTTTCTTGTTGTCACTGAAGTTTGTTTTCTTGTTGTCACTGAAGTTTGTCTCTAGGGGGCGCCAGAGACATTGCAGGGGAAAGTTTTGCTCTCTGGTTCTGGGCTACTGGTACAGCAGGCCCCTTCTGGGCATGAGGCTTCTCCAGCACCATGCTCTGCACCCCACACAGTTTTTCCAGTACTCAGCTGATACAGGGCATTGTGGCTAGCAGCGCTCCTTGGCCAGCAGCTTCTCTTTAAACCCTTCCAAGCAGTAATACATTAGAGTGCTTCCGGTGAGACAGCTCTGTGTGCGACGCCCTCAGATACCCCTGAGAAAGATTTCCGGCAGCTATCAGAGAGCAGATTTCTAGAAAGTTCCACTGGTGTGGCACCACAACTTGATTGTCATTCTCCGAGTTGCTGCTAGTCTCTTTCAATAAGGTAAGGATTACAACTCCTGGCATGGGAATACCCTTCCTTGGGAACTTTTTCTCTGCCCTGGAAGGGGTTCTTACTTGGGTGTTCTCAGCCCAGGGGGATGGTGCTATTCCTTGGTTGATCTGTCTCAACCCTGGGAAGGAGAGCTCTTCCTTGGGTACTATAGATCAGCCATGGTGTGGGGGACCAATCCTTGGGTGTTCTGCCTTCAGCTATGTGGGGCTGTCTTTCTTTGGTGACTCTTTCAGCCCTGGGGGAGAACTCTCCCTTGGTCACTCTCAGTTGTGTTGATGAGGGGGCTTTATTTGAGTCCAGCGAGGAGGATCTCTTCTTTGGTACTCTGTCCTGGGGGAAGACTTTCCCCTGAATGCTCCCTATCTCTGCCATGTTGGGTAAGGATCTTTCCTTGCTTGTTTATCAGCCACGCATTGGGGAGTTCCTGATTGCTTCATCTCCGCCCTGGGTTTGGGGCTGTTTCTTAGATTCTGTATCTAACCTCTGTAAAGGGAAACTCTCCTATGGGGGCTTTACATTGTCCTGGGGTGGGGACTCTTCCTTGGAGACTCTGTCTTAGAGATGGAGAGGGGGCTCTTACTTGAGCACCCTATCTGAGTGGAGACCAAGAGGATACTTCCCAAGGCTGTCTGTCTCAACCGTGTTAAAGGAGGGGCTTTCCCTTCAGTGTTTGCTCTCAGCCCTAGACAAAGGGATTCTGCCTTGGGTTCTACAGCTCTAATTCCAGAGAGTGGGTTTCCAGCACCACAGAAATCCTCTGCCATGCACTGAGTCATAGCTCAGCTTCTTCAACAAGATCTGGACTTCAATAACTTTAGAGGGGGGATTTTTCCCTTAAGCCCTCTCTAAGTCCTGGAGAGGACTTTTCACTGGGTGTTCTATTTCAGCCCAGGTGTGGCACTCTTTCTTGGGTGTTTTTGTTAGTACTGGGGGAGGGATTTCCCATGGGCATCGTATCTCAGCTATGCAGTAGGGGGATTTTCCTTGGGTGTCCTGATGAGGATACTAACTTTGGTGCTATGACTCAGTGCTGAGAGTGGTGCTTTTCCTTGGGTGTTCTTTCTAAGCCCTGAAGGGTGGTTCTTCTCTGGAGATCAATCACAGCCCTGGTGGGAATGGGAGAGATACGTTATATCTGGACTTGTGGAAGAAGTCATTGATACGAAGGCACAGGACAGGGAATAATCCTTGTCTCGAAGAAACTAGACTTGATGGTATTCCACCTTATCCCAGTCTTCAGTTAGAGTTTCCCTTAATCTTTCTGTGCTTTGGTTTCCTTATTTATAACAAAGAGGATGATCATCACACCTAGTTCACAGGGCTCTGCAGAGGATTAAGTGAGTTCATGTAAGCCATTTAGGATAATACCTGGCAGGTAGTAAATGCTCAATGAAATGCTTTTACCCTCTTTGTACTCTTCTACTGCGGGAAATGCAAATTGTATGAAAAATTATTTCTTGTGATTTTATTTGAATAACAGGGGGCATAGTTTTGGTTATCCTTGGATGATAACAGCTTAAATATAACCTTTTCTTTTTAAACATAACCTTCTATACTTCTGGTCTGTATCCTCCAACATTGAAAAGCACCCATCTCTGCCTGGCACCTAGGTGGACATATTTGAATCTCCTTGTGTTTGGGGACTTATACTTTCAAACTATGTTACCCTTCGTCATCTATGTGTAGCATTAGGTAAGTGTTAATTGATTTTGTTAATGATGACTTTAAAACATAAAAGGACACACACACACACACACACACACACACGCACAAATGATTTCCCCTAAAGAGAATTGACACAGAGTGGGTTATACTTCTTTAATGGGTAATTGCGTGATTGGCTCCTTTTGGTTGATGAGAGCCACTCGTTCCGCAAACATTTTGATTAATCATGGCTGTATCATATTTGGCTTTGGACAACAACTTTTTTTTAAAGACTTTATTTATTTATTTGAGAGGGAAAGAATGAGAGAGAGCAAGAGAGAGCACAAGAGGAGGAAAGTCAGAGGGAGAAGCAGACTCCCTGTCGAGCAGGGAGCTCAATGTGGGACTCAATCCTGGGACTCCAGGATCAGGACCTGAGCCATAAGGCAGTCGCTTAACCAACCGAGCCACCCTGGCGCCCTGGACAACACTTTGTATTTTTACTTCCTCCTCATTCCACTTAGGCTGGATTAAAATTAAGTTGCATTTCTGAGAATAGAACATTTCTTGGTGGATGGTAAATTTTTGCTGCATGATCAAAACTTACATTGATGATGCAAATGCATGATTTTAGACACATATGTAGACTTTCCAACTTTGCAACAGTTGCATTTTTGTCAGCGATGGAATATGTTGATTGATTTTTTTCTTTTTAGGGACTGATGACCAATGAAGCAGATGAGTTTGCTTCAGGGCTTGAAAACAAAATGAAAAGTCCTGGAGAACCCGATGACCAATGAAGCAGATGAGTTTGCTTCAGGGCTTGAAAACAAAATGAAAAGTCCTGGAGAACCTGAGAAAAGTCCTTTGTCATGTAAGAGAAGGTAGAGGATGCCTTGCTGTTAATGAAATAGTAAGGAAGATGGTAATTATATCTTTGAAAAACATTCGGGAGCACGTGCCCCTTCAGATCACTACGTTTGTATCTTTAGGGTAAATACCCAGTAGTGCAATTGCTGGGTCATAAGGTAGTTCTATTTTCAACTTTTTGAGGAACCTCCATGCTGTTTTGAATGTTTATAGCAGCAATGTCCACAATAGCCAAGTTATGGAAAGAACCTAGATGTCCATCAACAGATGAATGGATAAAGAAAAAGTGGTATATATATACAATGGAATACTATGCAGCCATCAAAAGAAATGAAATCTTGCAATTTGCGATGATATGGGTGGAACTAGAGGGTATTATGCTTAGCGAAATAAGTCAATTGGAGAAAGATAACTATCATATGATCTCCCTGATATGAGGAAGTGGAGATGCAATGGGGGTGGAGGTTAAGGGGGTAGGAAAAGAATAAATGAAACAAGATGGGATTGGGAGGGAGACAAACCAAAAGAGACTCTTAATGTCATAAAACAAACTGAGGGGGGTGGGGGGAAGGGGTGTTGGGAGACGGTGGTGGGGTTACATTATATGTTTATATAAAAATTTTAAAAAATTAATAGACAAAAAAACAAAAAAAAGAAAAACAGATATGAGCATGTTTGCCAGTAGAAAGGAAAGAATCTAATAAGCTGCAACCATTTGGAGTTTCTGCATGAGTTAGTTGGATGAAGCACGTCTCTGTGGCAGTGGGAGATGATGGGCTCAACAGGACAGTGGGCCTGCACTCACTCTCTGCATGTCCTCACCTCCTGTTCATCCTCTAACCCAGTGTCATCTGGGGTCTGCCTCCTCTGCTCCACTGAAACTGTCCTTGTCAGTTCCCCAGTGTCTGCTCTATGTTGTCTTTAACTTCTCAGCAGTTATTTGACACAGTCATTCACTCGATCCTCCATGAAAACCTTGGGCTTCCAGAAACCATATTTTCCTGATTTCTTCCTCCCTTACTGGGACTCGTTTTCATTCTCCTTTTCTGCTTGTTTCTTTTCATTCCCACTACTAAATACTGTAGGGCCACTAATCCGGATCCTGGGCCTTCTTCCCTTGAATATACTCTCTCCCTAGATGATCCCACATAATCTTAGAACTTTAAATATGACCATGGGTACTTCAGCAACTCCCAAATTGATACCTCTAGATTACAACTTGCTCCTGAACTCCAGACTCAGGTTCAAATGCATACATGGTATCTCCACTCGCATGTCTAAGAGACTTTTAAAACTCAACCCATCCCTTGTGTTTAAACTGAACTCCTGAACTCCCTCCCTTGCACATACCTTCTCCACACAGAGCACCATCTTTTTTGGCTTTTGATGTTATAGTGAAGAAATTATTGGGGAATCTGGGTGGCTCATTCTGTTGAGTCTCCTGCTCTTGGTTTTGGCTCAGGTCATGATCTTATGGGTCATGGGCTGAGCCCTGAGTCAGGTTCCACACTCAGCAGGGAGTCTGCTTGCTGATTCTCTCCCTCTGGGCCCTCCCCAGTCTCTCTCTCAAATGAATAAATACATCTTTTATAAAAGGAGATTATTGCCAAGTCCAATGTCATGAAGCTTTCCCCCTATGTTTTTTTTCCTGGAGTTTTATAGTTTTAGGTCTTACATTTAGGTCTTTAATTCATTTTGAGTTCATTTTTATTCTTGGTGTAAGTTATAAGGGCCCAACTTTATTCTTTTTATGTAGGTATCCAGTTTTTCCCATACAATTTTAAAATCTTTCTTAAAAGTAAGCTCTAAATCCAATGTGGAGCTTGTACTCATGACCCTGAGATCAAGAATTATGTGCTCTAGTGACTGAAAAAGACAGGTATCCCCTCCCCAGTAACATTTTTTTTTAAAGACTCCTTTCCTCACTGAGTGGTCTTGACACTTGTAGAAGAACATTTGACCATATATGCATGGATTTATTTCTAGGATCTCTATTCTATTGGTCTGTTTATATATCTTTATGCCATTACCACACTCTTCTAATTATTGAAGCTTTGTAATACATTGTAGAATCAGGAATGGGAGTCTTCCAGTTTTATTCTTCCTTTTCAAAATAGTTTTGGCTATTCAGTGTCTCCTGAGATTCCATATGAATTTTAGGATGAATTTTTCTATTTCTGCACAAAATGTTGTTGCAATTTTGGTAGGGATTACATTGTTGATTGCTTTGGGTAGTACAAGCATCTTACCAATATTAAATCTTCCAACCATGGACATGGAATATTTTTCCATGTACTTGTGTCATCTTGATTTTTTTTCAGCATTTTTTAAAGTAAACTCTACACCCAACGTGGGGCTTGAACTCGACCCCGAGATCAAGAGGCACTAGCTCTACTGACTGAGCCAGCCAGGTGCCCCATTTCAGCAATGTTTTATAGTTTTCAATGTACAAATCTTTCACTTGCTTTGTTAGGTATATTTCTAAGTATTTTATTCCTTTTTAAAAAAGAATTATTTATTTATTTTAGAGAGAGTGTGTTCATGAGCACACAAGCAAGGGTAGGGACAGAGGAATATGGAAAAGGAGAGAAAATTTTCCAGCAGGATCCCCACTGAGCTCAGAGCCTGACACAGAGCTAAATCCCAGGACCCTGGGATCATGACCTGAGCTGAAACCAAGAGCTGGACATTTAAGTGACTAGGCCACCCAGGTACCCTTCTAAGTATTTTATTCTTTTTGATGCTATTATAAATGGAATTGTTTTCTTCATTTCCATTTCAGATTTTTCATTGTTAGTGTACAGAAATGCAATTGATTTTTGTGTGTTGATTTAGTATCCTGCAACTTTGCATGAAAATTCATTTTATAGTCCTATGTACACTGTAAGCTCCTTTTTGTATCCCCCATAGTGTCTTGCATAGCATAGGTGTTTTAGGCATCTTTTGGTTAATGACATTTCTGTTTATTTTCAGGTTTAAAAAAAAGATTCACGACCTTGAGAAGGTCCTAGAAAAAGTAATTTTTGCCATCTTCATAACAAAGTTAATTACATCAAAAACATAGCCTGTTATCACAACTATCTGTGAGAAACAAGGACAAGTTTGCTGTGCTGTAGAATGGTGTTGGATATTTCTGGTTTCCTAGAATGTGGTACTCAAGGGAATTGCCCTCTGGAGGTTAAGAAAAAGCAATGGAGCTTTTTTTTTTTAAAGGATTTTATTTATTTGACAGACAGAGATCACAAGTAGGCAGAGAGGCAGGCAGAGAGAGAGGGAGAGGCAGGCTCCCTGCTGAGCAGAAAGTCCAACGCAGGGCTCAATCCCAGGACCCTGGGATCATGACCCCAGCCGAAGGCAGAGGGTTTAACCTACCGAGCCACCCAGGTGCCCCGGAGATTTTTTTTTTAAAGATTTTATTTTTATTTATTCATTTGACAGAAAGAGAGAGAGAGAGCACACAAGTAGGCAGAGCGGCAACCAGAGGGAGAGGGAGAAGCAGGCTTCCCACTGAGCAGGGAGCCCTATGTGGGGCTCTATCCCAGGGCCCTGGAGTGATGACCTGAGCTGAAGGCAGATGCTTAACCAACCGAGCCACCCAGGAGCTCCAACAATGGAACTTTTTAGTGTTGTGATTCTCCATCAGTAAAATTTGGATTTGGCCCTAAGAATATCCATTGAAAATATAGTTTGCTTTCTTATTTGTTTTCCCACTTGAGGAAGGGTATGGAATTAACTCTTCAGGCAAAATCCTACTACAGTCCTAGTGTCTACAGCAGGTCATGCTGCTGGCACTGAGAAGTGCCTTTCACCACTGCTATCCTCAGCTCCTCATGATTCTTTGCCTGGGAAGATGAGTTGAACCTTCATTCTTTTTTCCTTAAGAATTAATTAATGAGAGAGAACGTGAATGGGCATGTGCAGGAGAGTGGGGTGGGGAAGGGGCAGAGGGAGTGAGAGAGAATCCCAAGCAGACTTTGAGCTGAGTGCAGGGCCCAATGGGGGCTTGATCTCATGACCCTGAGATCATGACCTGAGCTGAAACCAAGAGCAGATGCCCAACTGACTGAGCCACAAAGGTGCCCTTTGAACCTTCATTTTTTTTTGTTTTTAAAGATATTTATTTTTTGACAGAGATCACAAGTAGGCAGAGAGGCAGGCAGAGAGAGAGAGAGAGAGAGAGAGAGGAGGAAGCAGCCTCCCTGCTGAGCAGAGAGCCTGATGCAGGACTCGATCCCAGGACCCTGAGATCATGACTTGAGCTGAAGGCAGAGGCTTAACCCACTGAGCCACCCAGGCGCCCTGAACCTTCATTCTTGAATGGTTTGGCCACTAGATGTTCTGTCTCAGTTAGGTTATTATAATTATCCATTAACTTTTTTCAGCTTCATTGACAAATAAAAGCGTAAGATATTTAAAGTGTACATCGTGATGATGTGATAGACATGTGTTGTTCATTGACTTTAATCATGAAATATGAGACTATCAAGAAGCTGTCTAAACATATCAGACATATGCCTCCATAGCACTTTTGTAGTAAGAACTCAATTTCCTTTGATGGTCAGGTTCGGTCACCCCAGCCAGTACAGTATAGCCCTTCTTTGCCTGTTGATTGAAAGGTCTGGGGAGTCCAAGTACCCAGCTGGAAGACTCAACTTCCCATTCAATGGAGTCATTGTTTTATTTCCTGGTGAAAGCATTCTTTCTTTGGAATGAAGATCTCTAACCCAGAAGAGCTAGATCTCTTGTCGTGGGGGACAGGAAGCAAACATTTTCTATTGTCTTGCTAGGGGTAATAGTGAGGAGAGGCACTCCTGTTTCCACATCTTGATTGCAGGATCCATAAATCTATGTGACAAGAGGAACAGTACCATATACCTATGCATGTAAATGCTTAGCTACCCCAGATCCTCAAGTTACTGCCACTTAGCTAGAAACAAGTGAGGTCTTCCAGATGCCATTCCACTTCAGGATGAGGAGAAATCTAAGACCAGTGAATTCCATGAATATTGCTCAATTGTTGCATTCATTTCCTATAAAATGGGTTCCTTGTTTAGAAGTGATGCTCTTTGGAATACCTTGATGATGAATAAGGTATTTTTCAAATCTACAAATATTGGTTTCTCAAAAGCACTACAGGTGGGAAGGAAAATCCATATCCAGAGAACTGTCTATTTAAGTAAGCACAAAGAATGGCCCCTTCCTTAATAGAAGTGTTCCACCATGGAGCCCCTGCCATATCAGGGGCTCCATGGTGGCCTCTGCTTCTGGCAGATCAGGCACTGAGCAATGGTTGTAGTGAGATCAGCTTTGGTGATCCCAGCCTGCCACTTGGCCACCTAGTTCTTGAGCTTACTGGGTTCGGACATGACTGCTGGGGAAGGGCCTGATGGGTATTTACACAATAGGTCCCCTAGCTATCAGATTATTATATTTTTTAAAGATTTAATTTGAATTTTATTTATTTGTCAGAGAGAGCGAGAGAGAGAGCATGCACAAGCAAGCAGAGTGGCAGGCAGAGGCGGGAAGAGAAGCAGGCTCCCCACTGAGCAAGGAGCCCCATGTGGGACTCAATCCCAGGACCCTGGGATCATGACCTGAGCCAAAGGCAGCAGCTTAACCGACTGAGCCACCCAGGCGTCCCTAGCCATCAGATTATTAAACGTCTGCCCTAGTAAGGTTGTTCTTTGCTGATCACCCATGGGACACACTTATCTTCATATCCTATGTCTATTCGGATGGGCATATCCACATACCTCTTCCCTAGACCTCCTTGTCACAAACTTTCAGTCATGTATTTTCAAAGTCCCTTACCATTCAGCTAATGACTCAGACACAGTCTATGCATGGTTATACACTCATACCTTTGGCCATCTCTCCTCCAGGCAGAGTGAGCAAGCTGGCGCATTGCTCAAAATTTTCCCTCTGGGAAGTTTACCCTTCACCAGTGTCCTTCAGGGCAGTCCCGGATGAGACTGTAGTGCATCTGCTGTCCACTTTTGGCCTGTGTGGGAGACAGGATTCTAATTATGCCCCCTCCCCAATATTCTAGTCTTCTGGTTATTCAAACACTAGTATGAGTACTGCTGTGGGCTATTTTTACTGCAAAAATGAGTATTTTATTTTGGTAGCATTAAAGGAAAAAACAACAGTATTTCTACTGTTGAGGTGAAAACAATGTTTAGACTTTGTTATCCTCCAAATATGTTCTAAATGAGAATATGTTTTAGGAAGGTCCCAAAGCACAGGCAAATTTTAACACAATGGTACAGGTATCTGTAATACTGAAAACAACTCTCTCTGACAGGGTGTTTAAAAACATATTTTTTGAGTTCTAAAAGCAGTCAAGCAATCCCTTCCAAACAACTGTGTCAAGTGTGAAACAGCATG
>RCUC01040704.1:0-18477 GCA_003697995.1 Taxidea taxus jeffersonii | reverse complement strand
TTTTTTTTTTTAATTTCTTTTCAGTGTTCCAGAATTCATTGTTTATGCCTCACACCCAGTGCTCCATGCAATATGTGCCCTCCTTAATACCCATCACCAGGCTCACCCAACCCCCTACCCCCTCCCCTCCAAAACCCTCAGTTTGTTTCCCAGAGTCCACAGTCTGTCATGGTTCATCTCCCCCTCCAATTTCCCCCAATTCCCTTCTCCTCTCTACCTCCCCATGTCCTCTGTGTTATTCCTTATGCTCCATAAGTAAGTGACCATATGATAATTGACTCTCTCTGCTTCACTTATTTCACTCAGCATAATCTCTTCCAGCCCCATCCATGTTGATACAAAAGTTGAGTATTCATCCTTTCTGATGGAGGCATAATACTCCATAGTATATATGGACCATATCTTCTTTATCCATTCATCCATTGAAGGGCATCTTGGTTGTTTCCACAGTTTGGCGACTGTGGTCATTGCTGCTATGAATATTGGGGTACAGGTGGCCCTTCTTTTCACTACATCTGTATCTTTGGGGTAAATGCCCAATAGTGCCATTGCAGGGTCATAGGAAAACTCTATTTTTAATTTCTTAAGGAGTCTCCACACTGTTTTCCAAAGTGGCTGCACCAACTTGCATTAAGATTCTCAATAAGATCCTAGCAAATAGGATCCAACAGCACATTAAAAATATTATCCACCATGACCAGCTGGGATTCATCCCTGGGTTGCAAGGATGGTTCAACATTCACAAATCAATCAATGTGATAGGACAAATCAATAAGAGAAGAGAGAAGAACCACATGGTCCTCTCAATTGATGCAGAAAAAGCATTTGACAAAATCCAGCATCCGTTCCTGATTAAAACACTTCAAAGTATAGGGATAGGGGGAACATTCCTGAACTTCATAAAATCTATCTATGAAAAACTCACAGCAAATATCATCCTCAATGGGAAAAAGCTCACAGCCTTCCCGTTGAGATCAGGAACCCAAGAACACTATCCGAGGGTTTCCCTTTCTCCACATCCTCTCCAACACATGTTGTTTACTGTCTTGTTAATTTTGGCCATTTTAACTGGTGTAAGGTGGTATCTCAGTGTGATTTTGATTTGAATCTCCCTGATGGCTATTGATGATGAAGATTTTTTCATGTGTCTATTAGCCATTTGTATGTCTTCTTTGGAGAAGTGTCTGTTCATGTCTTCTGCCCATTTTTTGATGTGATTATCTGTTTTGTGTGTTGAGTTTGAGGTGTTCTTTATAGACCTTGGATGTCATCCCTATGTCTCTACTGTCATTTGCAAATATCTTCTCCCATTCTGTGGGTTGACTCTTTGTTTTATTGACTGTTTCATTCATTTTATGTTTCTTAGTAGTTTCCTTTATATCACATATCTTATTCACTGTATCCCTGGGTATTATATAATTTTGTCACTTTGATGCCAGAGATCTTGTTCCTAATTACATTCACAAGTATGTAAAAAAGTTAAGGGGTGCCTGGATGGCTCAGTAGGTTAAAGCCTCTGACTTTGACTCAGGTCATGATCCCAGGATCCCGAGATCAAGCCCCACATCAGGCTCTCTACTCAGTGGAAAGTCTGCTTCCTCCTCTCTCTCTCTCTCTGCCTGCCTCTCCACCTACTTGAGATCTCTGTATGTCAAATAAATAAATAAAATCTTTTTTTTAAAAAGTTAATGATGTCTTATATGTATATTTTTGTAACTGGTTGCTATAGGAAAGTCTTTTATTAGTTCTAATAACTTTGTAGCTGATTTTCTTGAATTCTTTTAGGAAAATACCACCTGCATTTAATAAATATTTATTTGAATGAATGAGTCAACTGAGTTGGTCCTATATTTTCAGAGCTCATCAGCAGTCCTATTTGAACCCAATTTCTTCATTCTTTAGACTACATGATTCATATTTCAATTGTCTTATTGTCTCCAAGTAATTTCCCATATGAATATATGAATGGTATAGTCTCTAAGTTCTAAGAACTTCTTCTAAGTTCTAGTATATTATCTAAGAATATATTAATTTTGTCTTTGTCTTAAAATCCAATAAATAGGGACGCCTGGGCACTCGGTTAAGCGGCTGTCCCTAAGTCTCACTTTTAAATCTTCTACTCAGATGCAGCATGTAACACCTCAGCTTATATTCCATTAGCCAAAGGAAGTCACATGACCAAGGCAGACATCAATGGGGAGGCATACTCCCCCACAGTGAAGCATGTCAAGTCAAACAGCATAAGCAGGAATGTATTAATCCTCTTATAGACAGGATAGTAAATTCAGAATAATAACACATCACATTCTTTACAAATACATGTTGAATAACTACAATTGCATTTTCCCCCCTGCCTGGACACTTTCTGGATTTTTTCTTTATTCCTAAAAACCCAATATATCATTAGACTGTATCTGGGGATGGATCTCTATTCATTCATCTAGTCTGGCCCTTAGTGAATATTTTCTTATCTCTCACCTTATGTTTTTGGTGGGATTTGTTTTGTTTTGTTTTCAATCTTAGGGAAATATACTTCTATCCCTTTCCCCTTATTTTTGCTTTTACCCTCTGCTTTTTTCTTTCTTTTAAGTCTTGTTACAAGTGTAGCTGATATCCTGCATCTATTCCCTACCTAGGTTATCTCTTCTTACAAAGTTTTAATATCTTCACTTTTCTCTGAGCTGTAGGAATATTACTCCAACAGCTACCAGACTCCTAGATCTCCTTTCTGTGAGGGTCATCAGGGTCTGCTATTTTATGTAATAGATTGATTTAAGTTCCACTTAGGACTATCTTACCTTGGAAGAATGAAAAATAAAGAAATCAGGTGGCAGACTGCATAGCACATTTTTCAGTAGGTTATTGTATTTTTTCCCCTCAAGGGGGAATTAAAATAAAAGTCATATGACCATGTCTCTGTTGGTTATTAAGTGTTTTAGTTTTAAATGTGCAATAAATCATGGAAACCCAGCTAGATATGTTTTTATTTTGATTATAAATAGAGGTTCTTTAATCCCATTTTGTCCATTGTTCTAGGACAATTATCAATAGCTCCTATTTTCATTCTGAGAACAGTCCTGGTTTGGAATATAAATTATATGAACACACTAATCATAGTCAACCTTTGTCTCCTTATATAAACAAAAAAGTGAAGAACAATTAGACCCCACCCCTCAGATTATCCTTAGGAGGATTTAAGTTGTTAAAAAACAATTTCTTGCTTCTGATGTTACATCCTTGAGGACAATTAACCAGTGCAGATCTGGGCCTGTTTTAATGAACAAGAGCAGGAAGGGAAGTATTACAAAAAGGGTTAATCTATAGACAAAGAATGGGATTGTTTTGATTAATGCATCCACACTTCCCTGGTTTCTGCAGATGAGAAAAAAACGGGGTTCTAATAGAGTAGATCCATCACCACACCATATCCATCCCACTGGTAGGGAAAGCATTCGTCTTCTGTGGTAATTGTCTAGCCAGGCACTGTGATGCATCTTGCTTCTGTGTTCACAGCATTTGAACAATTAGGATTCTTTTTTCTTTTGTTAAGTTTATGTTTTATATAAGTTACCTGGATAAACTTTGAGGAAGTTTTGTGGGAAGTGAAATATGCAGTCAGCAAATTATTTGGGTCATTAAGTATTTTTTTAATACTCCATCGTTTTTTTTAATTTCTAAGGATTCTCCTATTTCCATGAAAGATAATTCTTTCATGATTCTCTCACATTTTATTGACTTAATTTCCCCTCTGATTTCACTGAATTCTATTATTATTTATCTATTAATGGCAGTAAATTTGTTGTAAAGGGACTTTGTCTATATTGGTATCCTAAATGTTTTATTATTGATTTTATAGATGGATAGATGGGAAATTGATAGATAGAGATTTATAAATAGTTGCAGATTCTATATATACATATATTGGAAAGGTTTTAAAATGTTTACTCATTCTTATATGATGGTAGGAAGTCTCTCTATGTCTGTTCAGTTTTAGTAGCACCTGACCTAGCTGCTTCAGAAGGTTCTATGGCTTAAATATATTAGTGTTTAAATCTTTAAGAAAATATCAAAAGAAAAAGGAAAGGCTTCAATTTATTGATAAACAATAGTTTTCATAGGGACTGCATGGGGTATTTTGGTAAATACAAGCAAAACAAGGCAGACTTGGGCAGAAAAATCCTTTGGGACTAAACATTCTCTCCAGCCCTTGAATCCTTTCTCTCTTCTCCACACATTCCACCTAATCAAATAGAAGGAAACTCACCAAGACAATATCTGCCTCAAATACCTGTCTAGTGTCCCCATAACCTTCAGCTTATCATCTACACTCGAGGCCATCTGGAGGTGCCATACTGGGATTGTTCCCACTCTGCATAAATCCTTACAAACTTTGTTGGTAAATCTAATATGATCATAAATTTGCACGCCGCCCTCCCACACACATCCATTGCTGATAACAAGTTCTCATTCTCAGTTCAGTCAAGAGAAATTTATTTATTGAGTTGTTATATTTTCGTTTACCAGAGGTCTTCTTAACTTCTTAGGTAGGTTATTCCTCTGAACAGAGAGAATGGGAACTTATTAATTCTTCCTTCACATCTCTATCATTTCTTGTCATCCTTCAAATTTTAGAATGACACTATTTTCTAATTCATAGCCATGACATAGTGATTTCTTTGTTATTGAGCCATATCCATGGATATGTGGAAAACTACTAAAGAATTGGTCCTGTGGACTAAGATGGTTATCTGGAACAGAAATTAGGATAAATTCATTATTCTGTTCCATTATCATGGGTTCAATCCACTCCAGTATGCAGATATTTCAGTGAGTTCCAAAGTAACCCAATGGAAATTTCCTCAAGCACATGAGATAGCAAAATGGTCTCTTATCTGAGACTTTTGGAAGACATCTCTTATTTCTAGAGCTCTAACTTGTATCTCCAAAGTCATCAATAATTCAATCACTATGGAATCAGTAAATAGGCAACACTAAGTAACTGAGTTAACTTTCCCAGTGTGGCAGTACTGAGTACTCCTCTCTAAATCCTTCCCTGGCTTTGGAAGCAAGTGTCATTTTATTTAAGGTACTGAAGCTACAGTTGTTGGAATGTGAGCTTTAAACAGCTCATTTGTGTTATAAACCCTTTGTTTACCTGTGATTCAACTTTGGAGTCCTTGTCAATGAGCATTATCTCAGGAACATTATAATTGGAGTACCTTATGTATATAGGCAATTCTTATCACATTGCTGCTATGTCTGTTGGGGAGGTAGGTTTAGGAGCAAAAGTAGGAGGCATAGTGTGGTTATTAGTGGCACTGTCTTTGTTTTTAGTTCTGTTTAGCCACTAAGAAAAATACTGACAATTTAAGAGCTTCAACTGAAGAGCAAGTTGCAAAAAAAGATGTGTGAGTTTACTTGAGTTACTTTTAACTTTGAGCTCCGCCTACACACACCTGCTGAAAGTGTGGACAAGAGGGAAGACATGTGGTGACAGTCTTTGGGCTGAGAGACCTCAAAGGAACCTAAGAGAAGCTTAGGGGCTCTGGGATCCACTTAAGGGAATTGCAAAGTCTCTGAAAATGCTTCATCCAGGTGTCTTTCTTCTATTTTGGACATACAAGCAACCAGAAGAAAAACAAAATGTAATTTGCATTTTCAGTAGGGAGCTGAAATGTGCAGACCTTCAAAACAGACTATCCCCACTCAAAAAAATTAGCAAGCCATGCATATTAATATTGAAGAGATTAGAGGCTAACAGCTCTATTCCCAGTTAGTTACCAGTTTATGGAATAGGTAGAAGTAGGACCTGTGTGTTCTAATTTCCACCCAGTGTACTCATCATCATCCTACATACCCTTCTCTACATTACTCAATAATCAAGGATGATTGCCCATGATGTTCTCGGTAGGCATGTGACACCTCATTTGGTAAGACTGAAAATTTCCAAATCACCTGTGCTAGAAACTTTAAGGCTTCTTTGATTTGCCTCCATTTCATCCTCTGATCACTGAGGAGGGATTAATCAAGCTTTCATATCTGTTTCATCCATTCCTTTCCCTACTTCAGGCCTTCAGCATTTTGGAACTGGCTTTCTACAATGGCATCTTAAGGCACTCTTTTCTTTCAGCCTCTCACTTTTCCAATTCTGTACACTACCAGTAGGTTTATCTTTCTCCCAAGTGATCTAGATCACTCTTCCTGAATACCTGTTCTGGATTCTCATTGCTTACAAAATCTCATCAAAAATCCTTAGCCCAGACTCTCAGGGTCTTAACTATAATGCTTCTCTGGCTTCATCTCCCATGATTTCTCTTTACAACCATGTACTTCTGGCAGTAGGGCCTGCCAGACTTTTCCAAAGTAAAAAGCCATGTGTGTTCGCCTTCATTTAATGCCCTGGGTTTTGATAATACTGATTCCTTTCTTTGGAATACCACATTTTACTTTTTAAATTACCACAATTTGAAACAATATAGTTAACTGAGTGCAAGTGAACAAAACAATGTTGAATTCAATACCTATACATTCCACTGTGTTTATATCCCACAATTTATTCTTCCAATTCCTCTAGATGATTAGTTCCAGAGACCATAGAACCTGTCATACATATACCTTCCTATAGAAGAATGCTTACCCAGTTATGCCCATAGTGCTGTGATATCCCACAAACAAGTCTGCTGTCAGAGCATCCTGAGCTAATGGGCATGTGGTTTGCACACCCCATTTTCCTATCACTGCATACTCAGCAGGAGGAAATAACCAGGGTCATCAATACAATGAGACCTGCCACCACTGTTCCTCTCCCAAAAGCCAGATGTGCATCCAAAATAAAGAGAAAGCCCCCAGTCAGTTATGCACAATGTCAAGAGAGGCAATACTTGTCTTAGGATTGAGTTCTAATAACATTGCTGGAGGGTCTCAGGAAGAGAAACTGTCCCAAAGTTTGGTACTAATTTTTCCAGGAGTCTCCTGAAGCCACTTCCAGAGTATGAGTCCTTGAGAAACAAGAGTTCTGAGAAAATAATAGTCCTCTTAAGGTAAAGATATTCATGGAGAAAGGTCTTCATGGAGGCAATATTTAAAGGGGAATATGGCCTCTTGAGAGGATTAGTACTCAGATGGAACAGGTCCTTATGGGAAAAGAGACTTTCTAAAAGTAGGGTCCTCATGGAAGAAAGGTTCTCATGGGTGATGGATCCTCATAAAGTAAGAGTCCTTAAAGGGAAAAGGTCCTCATAAACAAAAGTTCTCATAGGGAAGGATTCTCATGGAAAGGGTTTTATTGGGTAAGAGTCCTCCTTGTTTTAGGATTCCTATAGGAGAAGGATGCTCATGGAGAGAATTCCCTCGGTGAAGAGCCTGTATGCGTTTTATTTCCTGGGCTGATGACTATTCCTCTACCAGGACTCGTCTTCATGTGACCTTCCTAAGAAGAGTGGGAGATGTAAGGATTCCATGATGAAGAAGAAAAGCAAGGAATCTAATAATAGCTAGTGTACACTGAACACTAGCAAGCCTGCAAGCCTGACCCACTTTACAGTACTAGCTCAATTAATCCCTAAAGAGTCCCAGAAGGTAGATACTATTATCATATACATTTAGCAAGGATGAAACTAAAGAACAAGGCTAAGTATGCCATCTGAATCATACAACTGGTAAGTAGTAGAACCAGAACTTGAATCTAAAATCCAGCTTCTTACCCAATACACTAACCTATAGTAAGGCCAGAGGCCTTTCATTATTCTGACTCAGAAAGAAGTCAGAGGTTATAACCCTGGAATCAGGATCTCATAGTTCAATAGGCTTTCTTGCTCTCCTATTCTCTTAACTCTGGAGTACCTTCTGCCCAGAGGAGTAAATAATAAAACTCTTAAAACAGAAAGGTTTGAGCATTTGTTCAGGACAGCTAGAGAGACTGATTTCTCACACAACCAATCTCTGGAATATGAAAGCCCAAAGCTGCAGTAGGTAATGGCAATTATTGAGAAAAAAAATCTGGATAGGTCCTTGAAGGACTGGTATAAGAAAAGAGTCAGCTCAAGGAGCTGTTCTGGGCCTGAAAAAGAAGAAACTTCCCAAGGGTCCTCAACCCTCAGCAGAAGCTCCTATGACAGGCTGAACTCCAATGTGAAACCAACCTTGAGACACTGGCTGAGGCCCATCACTTGCACCTGGTCACCAGCCCAGAAAACAAAACTCTGCCTTTAGATTTGGACTATGTTCCTTCCTAGACCCTGCCAAAATTGTAATCCTACATGTTGCAGAAACAGCACACCAATCTTCTTTTTTTCAAATGTGCTTCCTAAGACTCCTAACCCAAAAAGACACTCAGATATAAAGCAAAGAGAAGACAGGTGGAATGACCAACAAACAAAAAGGCAACCTACTGATTGGGAGAAGATATATGCAAATGATATATCCAGTAAGGGGTTAATATCCAATTATATTAAGAATTTATAAAACTCAAAAACCAAGAACACAAATAAATCTAATTAAAACATGGGCAAAAAAACCTGAATAGACATTTTTCCAAAGACATATGATAGCCAACAAACACATATAGAGAGATGCTCAACATCATTCATCATCAGGGAAATGCAAATTGAAACTACAATAAGATATCACCTCATATTTGTCAGAATGGCTAAAATCAAAAACACAAGAAATACGTGTTGCCGGGATGTGGAAACAAGAGAACCCTCTTGCACTGTTGGTGGGAATGCAAACTGGTGCAGCCATTGTGGAAAACAGTATGGAGGTTTCTCAAAAAGTTAAAAATAAAACTATCCTATGATCTAGCAATTGCACTACTGGGTATTTACCCAAAGAATGCAAAAATACTAATTCTAATGTATACATGCACCCTTATGTTTATTTGTTTATTGCAGTATTATTTACTATAGCCAATATATGGAAGCAGACCAAATGTACACTGGTTGATGAATGGATATACATATATATGTATATATCTATATATCATGCATAGATATAAAATTCAACCATCATAAAAAGAATAAAATCCTGCCATTTGCGATGACATGGATGGAGGGTCTCCTCCTGCAGGCAGAGATTTCTGGGGTTTGAATCCCCCACTGGCACCAAAGGAGGGAACACTCAGGCTTTCTTATCAGCTTCTCCAAATGTGGGCAGAAAGGGAAGAGGGGCATGGGGAGTCTCAAAAGCTGTCAGCAGTCAGACTCCTCATTACATAGAACAATCAGACTGCCTGCTGACTGACTTCCCTTCAGAAACAATGGAATCAAACAGAAGATAGTGGACTCACACCTTCAAAGTGCAGAAAGCACAATACTATAAATCTAGAACTCAATACTTGCAAAATACAACTGGAGAATGGAGATGAAACAAAGACAAATAAAAATGGGAAGAATCTAGAACACACTTAGGGAAAAGAACAAAGAATCTTCTTCAGGCAGAAAGAAAATGACTCCATGTGGAGGCTTGGAGATACAGGAAGGAACAAAGAACAACAAAGAGCCAAATATGTAAGTCAACCAAAATGAATGCTTCCTGTATAAAATAATGATAAGAATAATAATGATTATTATTGTTAATTGTGTTTTATTAATAATAATTATTAGTATTGTGTTTAAAATGTAAAGTTAACTAAAATGCACAACAATTGCATATAAATTGATAGGAGGTTAAATGGAGTTAAATTTTTTTTTTTGGAGTTAAAATTTTTAACATCATCCACGAAGAGGATAGTAGTTCCAAATAATATCAGACTTCGACAAGTCAAAGACAGACACTATAATCTCCAGAGTAATCATCAAAATATAAATACTTAAAAAGAGAAAAATCAGGCGGGCATCAAGGCTGGAAGAGAAAATCATAGATCGGCTTATGGAGTGTATGATTATGTATTGGGGGGGCGATTTGGTGAGGTTCCTGCTGGGCTCAGCATTATCCAAGCAACATTTAATATAAGTAGACAATGGTGCAATATCCATAAAGTTCTGAGTAAAAAGAAGACATTCGTTAATTGGATACCTAGCCAAGTCATTCTCCAAGTACAAATGCAACTGAGAAATATCCTGAAAGATGAAAGAACTCAGGAAATCTAACACTGTGAACCTCTCATGAAGAAAACTGTTAGAATAATAAAATGAATATAAATAGCAATAAACCAAAGTAAAGAAAATATAAATGCAATGCCAAGGTAAAAGAAATGCTGATGATGTGTTTTCAAATAGAAAAAAAAAATGACCACTGTGGGAATCACAGCTAGAGAAAAGGCTGTAAATGTTACAAAACTTGGCAATGTTAAAATAAGATAACTAATAAAATCAACAGTATTAAGGAAATAACAGAAGAAAGTATGTTTGCTAATTCTTCAATTTTTATAGCAAATATTTCCAGATACCTTCCAAAGTTAGATTATAGGGTTCAAACATAATTCCAAACTCTTGAATTTTTTTCATACTAAAGAATCTTTAAAAATTAATATATTTTGTAATAAAGACCTACTTATCTTAAATATAACTGTTTTAATTATAATTTATATTGTACTCTTAGGCAATTCTTCTAAACTTCTACCTACATACTCAGTTCTTTTTCTCCATTATATGCAGAGAGAGATGTTTGAAGTGATTTTCACCAGAATGTTACTGATTATCTCTAGGTTTTGTTTTTTTTGTTTTATCTCTGGGGAGTGGAATTTGGAAGAATTTTTATCTTTCTATGATCCTTTCTCCATTGCTTGAATGTTTTATAATGAGCAAGTAGCATTTTTAAAAGTCATTTTTCTAAAAGAAAGATAAATAAAAGTCATTTTTCTAAAAGAAAGATAGGGTGCCTGGGTGGCTCAGTAGGTTAAGCCTCTGCCTTCAGCTCAGGTCATGATCCCAGGGTCCTGGGATCAAATCCTGCATCAGGCTCTCTGCTCAGCAGGGAGCCTGCTTCCTCCTCTCTTTCTGCCTGCCTCTCTGCCTACTTATGATCTCTCCCTGTGTGTCCAATAAATAAATAAAATCTTTCTAAAATATTAAAAAATAAATAAAAGAAAGATAAACAACAAAATGAGAGAAGTATTTGTAACATATATGACAAGCAATAGCAATATACAGCCATATAAACACCACCAGGAGGAATTAAACACTAGAGGATATTGGCACAGGACATGAAGTCAGTTCACTAAGAAAAAATACAAATGTTGGTAAGCAAATAAATAAAATGCTCTACTCCATTAATTATCAAGCATAAAAAACTAAATAGAAATAAGATATAAATATTCATTAATCACATTGGCAAAAATTAGAAACATTATCAGTCTACATTTGGTGAATGATTTCTAGTACTCACTTCTTCTATGCTACAGGAACATAGTTTGGAATACACAAAATGTACTGTGCTTTTTTTCAGTATTGTGAGTTTTAGGCAAAATCAGGACACAATGGGATATGAATGGGGGCAATACCGATCCATGCATGGAATTCTTTCCATGTTCTAGTTCTCTTCCCAAACTTTTAATCTTGTCTTTTATCCCAAGTTCCTTAAATGAATGTGTGCTACTTTACAGTGATTTCCAACACAATCTCATTACTTTGAATCACCAAAGGCAACCGGAATTTTCATCTGCTACTAATGGTTGTATGAAATGGTACAATCATTTTGAAGAACTGTTTGGGAGTTTCTAATAAAGTTAAAATACATTGACACTATACCCCAGAAATTCCACTCCTAACTGTGTACCTGAGAGCACTCAGTATCTATATCTATAAACCTTGGGCAGGAATATTCACAGTAGTTTTACTTATAATATACAAAAACGGAACACAACCCAAATGTCCATCAACAGGAGCATGACTAAACTGGTTCATTCAGGTCATGAGATACCCCTCAAAAATTCAAGGGAATGAGCCAGATATACACAATAACACATGTGAACTTCACAGACATTATTTGAGCAGAAGAGTACACATTATATGCTTTCATGTATTTGAAGTTCTAGAACAGGGACAATATACCTATGGTGATAAATGACAAAATAGAGGCTATGGGGATTGGGCTATTGAAGGGAAAGGGACTTGAGAAAATCTTCAGGGGTAAAAGAAGTATTCCATATCTTAACCTGAGTGTTGATTATATAGCTATATGCAAAAGTTAAAATTCTTCTAACTGTCCGTTTATGATTTCTGCATTTTAAATAAATTGTAAATTGTTGGCTTGAGAGAAAGGCCATTTGCCCCACCCACAAGGAATAGAACACCAGTGGCTGCCTACATTTATAAGCCTTGCACCTTCTCTCCCAACACTTAGTAGATTCCTGGTTGCCTGGGAACCACCAGAGCCTGGGAAGAACCTGAAGAGCTGGATGGATTCAGTCCAAGGAGAGAAAGGGGTGACTGACCTCATTTCATTACTTTGGATGGAGCTGTATCTATGCTGTTTGGTAAAACAGCACAAATGTAAACGAGGTGTAAACTGCTTTCACATCTCATTTAGGGAACAGATGAGGCGTGAAATGCATTTCACAGGCACAAGTACTGGAGGGGTATGCTTAGCATGGTGCAATGTAGAACATTTGTTCCTCGTCCCTCAGGGATGCTGGATTATTTCTGAACATGGCTACTGTAGGGACAGGAGAAGGGGGTGGGGGTGTCAGTACAGGGGGAGGAAGAAGGGCTCTGCTGTCTCCTGTACTTGCGACACCTGCCTTCCTTCCTCCGCCTGACTACCTCCTTCACATCTGTTAAAGTCCAGCTGAGGCATCGCCTCCCTGCTCTTCTTACTCTCACTGATTCATGGCTCTCCCCTCAGGTCACCTACAGTACTTGGCTCAGCACACAAATATGTCACTTATTGTCGTCCTCTGCTTTGTATTACAAAGACAAGGAATATGTATCATTCTTGTCATCCACTGCTTGAATCCAGTAGTTGCTCAATTAACCCTTAAGGAATGAATGTGAACTGAGGCAGAGGAAATAGGGAGGGAGAATAATGTACCTCAGGATGGCATTTTAGCAGTCAAGACTTCTTCAAACACCCAAAAGAAATATAAAGTTCCAGAGACAATTCAAAATCTTAGATGACTTATATCATTTTATATCTCTCTCAAAGGCAAACACATATACAACCTTCAGGGTAAGCTTATGTATAAAGATAAATGTAGCAGTTATGTTCTTTTTTTTTTTAATTAGTAAAGCAATGGTTTGCCCCTTTTTGTAAGAGGAACTTTGATATCTCAGATTGATAACTGTTACATCTCTATCACCTATTCTAAAATATTTAGCTGGTTTTATAGACTTTTGCCAGAAAACAGAAGATCTTTTTAAAGAAAACAGTTTGGGGCTTACATTCCCAATGCTACAGCCTGGTAGCAATTATATATGTCTTAGTGTGAACTGCAACTTATATATTGAATTTTTTCTCTACTTAGGTGACCAAGAGGAAGATCCCAGGCTATAACACACATGAAACTATCATACCAAAGGTTTTTTATTTAGGCAATTCCAGAGACCACTGAGAAATTGAGATGGAGTAACATATTGTGAAATAAATATTTCATTTAGATTTAGAAGATCTGAGGTCAAGCCTAGCTTCAAACTTGACCTTGAAAAATTACTTAACATCTCAAAAATCACCTATGCAAAAGCTGATTGATTCTGGGGTACAGTGTACACTCGTTCTATGGCCCAATGATTGCTTTCTCCAAGGAATATATTTCAGACAGGTACCCAAATTCAGATGCACAAAGATATTCACCCCAGCATTGCTTGTAAAAGGAGAAAGTTAGAAACAATTTGAGAGCTTCTAAATGTGGGCTGGGATCAATAATGTTTGCATGTGAAAAGGACCCATATACCTATTTAGATGGGGTCTCAAAGACAAAAGGTTGAGAGAAAAATGAGAGAGCAGTTTGGAATTTATAGCACAATAGCATTTAGGTAAAGAAACACTCAAGATAGAGGAGAATTAGACAGTATTAGAGATGAAAGAGACAAAAGTAATATAAAATATTGACAAAATTAAAAAAGACTATATCTGAAGTAATGTCAAATGAGAGACATTAAATCTTGGTTTAGCAAAATAGACACAGAGAAGGATAGGCAACTATTTCTAGGTGAATAAAGTTTTATTTCCCCTGATTAACTCAAGTGAGAGCCAAAACCCTCAAAATTGTCAATGGCTTTAAACATAGCCTGAGATTTTGACCACATCATCTTCTATATTTGGAAAAAGTTTAGGCCCCATGTCCCCATGTGTTTAAATGGGATACTCTGCACAATGGAAGTGCCAGATTGTCACAGATTTTACTCAGTATTGACAATCAAGGCATTTTTTTTTTGTTAATGCAATGTTAATTGGGACCATGCTAACATTTAATTAATTTTGAGTACAATAGATCATTTGTCAACAAAAGGGGGTAAAAATATTAATTGAAACATATGTGAATAGTTATTTGCCGTGTGTAGGAAACATCCCACCATTAAAGTTAATCACAGTGTGATTAATTGATTTTAATTGATTCAAGATGGGTTCCTGTGGCATAACATAAGTCTGTCAATAAAACTTACAATTAAGCCTCATTATGAAAAGCAAAGTTACTAAGACAAGCAGCAATGGGCAGAGCAGTGGCAGGCTGTTTTCCTTATGATTTAGAAGGAAAGGAAGGCCAGCATTTCAGGGAGAATGAAAAGTCCCAGAGACTGGGTATTTTGGAAAAGTAGAAGAGATGATCAGAGAACATACTTGGGTCTGGGAAATGGAAACTGATTGATGAAAGCTCTGGAGATGAGAGGGTGGTAGGGAGCTGAGTCCAGTGGTGGATGGGGAAGGCCAGTGGGGCCAGCAGCTCTATCCATCAAGTACAGAGATGAGAAAGGCTCTGAAACCCAGTGGGGTATACAGATGCATGGAGCCAGAGTGTTTCAGGGGCTCTGAAGCACACTGGAATGGACAGGATCACGAGTCTTATAAAGCAGGAGTGAACTTTCCCTACAAAACAGACGTTAAGTTGAATCCTTTGCTGATTAACATGGATGGGGCTCTCAAAGCCTCCAGGGAGCTGGGTCTCAGTCATGACTGCTGTTCAGAATGTTGGATGCCCACATGGTACTCCAGGAAGTCTTCAGGATACCCAACTTTGCACAGGATTCTCATTGGCCTACAAGGCCAATGCACTCATTCACTTACTATTTACTCAGGAAATTCAAGTGATTGTCATTTGTTTTCATTATAAGCAGGGGATATGAGGCCTTCTTCCATGATAATGTCCCATAAAACTTCCATGATTTCTACTCCCTCACCCCTTGAGGGAAAGTTGGAACCCACCAACAAAGTGCTTTTTTCCAGGTATTGAGTATGAGTATAAAAACTTTTTATCTCAATTTGAATTACTCCAAAAGTACAACTGTAGCATAATTAATATATTTGGTCACTGTCCCCAGTTCTTGGCAGATTTTCAAAAACCCTTGGAGCCTCCTTTAGTGATAGGAGTGTCTTTGTTATGCTAATGGATGACTTAAGACAGAAGCCTCTACATAGCTTCGAGATAGGAACTGGTCACCAAAAAGACCAACCACATAATTAAGAGAATTGGAATTATGGGCCAGCCCAATGTCCGAGGAAGGAAATGGAGCTGGAGATTAAGCTCAATCATGACTTAATCAATGAATTAATCAATAATAATCATTAATCCATAATAATCAGGAATAATACCTATGTAATGAAACTCCAAAAGTAACTCTGGGTACCAAGGTTCAGTGAGGCTTCCTCATTGAACACACTGATGTACAGGATTCCATGTCCTCTTTCTGTGCAAGAATTGCACAGAAACCTCTTAGAGGTTGCCCTATCCATCTCTTTCAAGTGGCTCTTCCTGAGTTACACCATTTATAATAAAAATGTAGTCATAACTATAGTGCTTTCAGGGAGTCCTGTGGGATTTTCTAGCAAATTATCAAACCTGAGTGAGTCATAGAAGTGTCTCAATTTATAGCCAGTAGGCCAGAAGCAAGTGACCCTGAGGCTTGCAGGTGACATCTGAAGTAGAGCAGTATTGTGAAGAACTTTGTCCTTATCTTGTGGGGTATACACAAATACCAGGTAGTTAGTGTCTGAAAGGAACACAGTGTCAGAGAATTGGTGTCAAAACACAAAAGCTTAAAACAAAAGCTTGGGTGCTGACAACTTATTTAAGAGGCAGTCCCAAGAAGAAAAAGTAAGGAATAAGACAGAGAGGAGAGAAAAGCTGATATATAAGGCAGTAATTGTTAGTTACCTCTAGGGCATCTAGTGGTCAGTACTGCTGGGGATGTGTGAAAGAACAAGAGAGAAGACATCTACAAAGACAAGGAGGTCAAGGGACTCCGACACTGATTCTCTTCCCCAGTTGGTTAAGGGTTGCTCTGGGGAAGGGACTCGTTAATTCCCCCACCTCTCTGGTTGTGACTGAATGTTCTCCTTGGCTTCAGAGAAATTCCTGAGAGAGCAGAGAGACAGAGAGGTATAAGCTTGATGCAAAGTGCCAGAAACATATAAGAATGAGAGGGTTTGAGAGAGGAAGCAGTGTGGTGCATGACAAGTACCTGGTACACTCATAAATCTCAAGAGTAATTCTTTATAGAGTAACTTAAGCTGTTTTTTGGAGTAAAATCATAAACAAATCATTTCTAAGGCGGAATTCAAGCTTTAGAATGTTTTCCTTTCTCTTCCAGTTCTACCCTCAGAGGAATGAGCCCAAGGGGTTACTTACAAATAAGTCGCTAGGCTCATACTATGTGACATTGGCCCCCCTTACAAGAACTGACTGTATTAGGAATGACGTCTTTCCCTAAGAAGCTAATCTGTGGTCTAGCTACTGGTCCATGGAATTAATGTAGGAGAGGGTCATGTTGTCAGTGCTGGAGCTAGAGTGGAAACAAAGGGAGGATGACTAAATCCCAATAATGAAGGAACCACCATATTACAAGAATGTACCAAGATGGTCTGAGGCAGGAGTATCCACACAACTCCATGCTATGGCTCTGCTCCTGCAAGAGGTCTTCAGAGCAATTCATGGACAACTTCATAAAACTGACAACTTCACAACAGTCCTATTACTATAGCTAGCCTGAATGAATGCTCTGTTCCTGGCCATGTAAGAGTCCTGAACAATCAATCAACTGCTTCCAGTAGAAGTGTTCTCAAGTGGCTTGAAACCAGCCACAGCCACCAGAATCTGCACTGTCTACCTTGAAGGTTGCTTTCCTCTATCCGTCATCACCAACCCAACCTTGGCCCAGCAGGTATCCCAACAAACAGATCTCAGTGATATTCATTGAGCCTGGTTTGAAAGTAGAAAAACTGTAAGTAACAGAGACTCCATTTAAATATAGGTAAGGTAAGATGCCTGATGGCTTGCCAAGGAGAGAGGAAGAAAGACTGAGAAGACATACATCTTGACCCAGTTCTATAATATTTCTTGTAACACATACATCCAATAGGGCAATGGAGTTAACATCCAAAATAAAACCGTCTTCCTATGACAATCACCACTTTCAACCTGCCTTTCTTGACTAGAGCAATAGTACTTACTTATAAAAGAGTCAATATTAACATCATGCAGAATATTTGAATCCCAAATCTTGTTTCATTTCTCTCTGTATGTTGGCTTTCAGTCTTGCTCCATATAATGGGACATCTGATCAAATTCACATCCTTCAAACTTTGGAACCAATAACCACAGCCAAGAAGACACAACATTATGACTGCCTGATCCTGAGTGACTTGACCAACCCCCTGACCAGAAACATGGGATATGGTACCAAAGAAAGCAGGGAAAGTAACCATACCTATCTCTACCACTTTCCCTGCATATTCATTCTATAAGTATATTCAGTACCTACTATGGACCAGGCACTGTACTAGGCTCTGAGCTTGCAATGGTGAGCAAACTCAGTATATTCCCCACCCCCACTGAGCTTACAGTTGAGAGATTCTAGCTGACTTTAGAAACAAGCTAACTAACATCTCTGAACTTCACTTCTCACTGTAAAATGACAATAATAGTATTTACCTTTCTTTGTTGGTGCAAGGAAAATTAGATGTGGCTTCCAATGTTTAGCATTAGAGGTCAAGCTGTGTGCTATGGCCAGGGGTGGCAGCTGCAATGTCCTCATTAGCTCAAATTCTGTAGTGAGATTTGGGGTATTGTTCCTGGCTGCACAGCTTCCAAGCTGTTCTTTAGTTTTGCTGGAGATTCTGTGTACATGCTAATATTCTTTAATAAACTACCCTTCTGCTCAAGCCAGTTTTGACTGTTTGCTACTAAAAGCCTTAACTGATAAAGTTAATAATAGTAACTTAATAAATGGTAACTATAGGGTGCCTGGGTGGCTCAGTTGGTTTAGCAACAGCCTTTGGCTCAGGTCATGATCCTGGAGTCCTGGGATCGAGTCCCGCATCGGGCTCCCAGCTCCATGGGGAATCTGCTTCTCCCTCTGACCTTCTCTCTCATGCTCTCTCTGTCTC
>RCUC01040647.1:0-12155 GCA_003697995.1 Taxidea taxus jeffersonii | reverse complement strand
AAAATGGCAGAAATATATTATCTCAGAGATCTTTATGTCAGAATCTGGATGGGCTCAAATGATTCCACTGGATCACACAAGGCCCAATCAAGCCAGCAGGTCTTACCTGAAGGTTCTGGAGAAGATATCATTCAGACTTTTGGCAGAAGTCAGTTCTATGAATTCCACAAAATGAGGTTAATGTTTCTTTGCTGGCTCTTGGCTGGGAGTTGCTCTCAGTTTCTAGAGGCCACACAATCTCTGGCTCATGGACCTTATCCATGATTAAAGCAACAATGGTAGGTTGAGTTTTTATTCTTATATTATCTCTGACCTTCTCTTCTGGCTTGTTGTTCCTGACTACAGCTGGAGAATTTTCCCTGCTTTTAAGGATTCATGTGATCAGACTGAACCCACCTGGATAATCCAGGATACTCTCCCTACTTTAAGGTCTATAATTTTATACATCTGTTCAATCCCTAATGCCATATAACATATTCATAGTTTCCAGGGGTTTAGGAGTATCTCTTTGAGGGGCCAGCCTGCCTATCACAGGAACTTATTAGCACACTTCTTGACATGAATTAAGAAATGTAACAAATTAGCTACTGTTACGATAGTAACAATAGTTACTATATTATAACTATATATATACATATAAACACTATATATATATATATATATATATATATATATATATATATAACAATTGTTATATATTGTTACTATATTTAATATGACCTCAGGAAGGAAAACTGCTAGGGGAGCGGGATTTCATGGTGTCTTTAGGCATTACAGTCAGATTGACTGTTCTAAATGCTGTCTTTTCTTGTTGTTTATTCCTGCTAAGTACTTGAATTTCCTAGAGTAAGATTCTGAATAACCTCACTCAGGTCTTGGTTTTAATTTTTACCTCAGCACACTATTAGGAGAAAGGGACAGAAAAGTTAGCTTATCCTAGGCTACAGGATCACCCCATTTTACAGATAAAAATTTGAAAGAACTAGTTTTCCTAAGGATTTAGATGTAATGATTTGAAGAAGTGTGAAGGAGTAATGAGGAGCCAATAGCAACAGATGTCCACATAGATATGAAAAATAAATTAACACTTTTATAAAATAATCCCCTAAAAAAGAAGGCTATCTGATTCATTTCTCCTTTTCTGAATAAGAATGAACACTAATCATCCTGAGATATTAGTTTTCTGTCCTCTTCATAAGCATCTTCAAGGAAATAAATTCCACCACACTCTCTGTAGCATCTAGCATCATGGACAACCAAGAAACTCTCCTTAAAGTCCATTATTTGATCATGTAGCATAGTAGTTCAGTTCCCTTTAGGCATGACTTGGGGTCTATTACATGAAAGAATGAAAATATTTTCTCAACATTCTTCCCAATGCTGTCTTTACCTCCTTGTTCTGCAGGCTATAAATGAGGGGATTTAGCATGGGAGTGACCACACTGTACTGTAAGGAGAATATCATCTCCAGAGGGGAGCCTGAAGTTGGCAAGAGGTAGCTGAGGAAACCTGAGCTATAGAACAAGGTCACAGTAGTGAGGTGGGAGGAGCAGGTAGAGAAGGCCTTGCCTCTGCCTGAGGTAGAGCTAATGCTCAGGATGGTAGAGACAATTCGGACATAGGAGGAAACAATCATAATGAAGGTTCCAAAGAAATGTAGGACAGAGGAGCAGAGCAGGAGTGTGAAGTTGGTGGAAGTATCAGAGCAAGACAGAGGGAAGAGAGAAGACAGCTCACAGCTGAAGTGAGGAATAGTCTGGTCCTCACAGTAGTCTAAATTGACAGCCAAGAGGATATTGATGAGAGCATCAGCAAAGGCCAGGCCCCAGGAACCCCACACCATCCCAACACAGAGCTGGTTGCTCATCACCTGGCCATAGAGCAGAGGGGAGGTGATGGCTACATAGCGGTCATAGGCCATCACAGCCAGTAGACAGGCCTCAGTACCTCCGGTGGCAAACACAAAGAAGGCCTGAGCCAGACAGCTCTCTACAAAGATGGTTTTGCTTTCAGAAAGTAGATTCTCCAGCATCGTGGGGACTGTGACAGATGAGTGGCAGAGGTCCAGGAAGGAGAGCTGTCTCAAAAAGAAGTACATGGGCATGTGGAGGTGGGAATCAGCCCTAATCACCAGCAGCATCAAGAAATTTCCCATCAGAGTGAAGAGATAAATCAGAAGGAATAGCACAAAGAGTATGTCCTGAATTTTAGGGTCAGTAGATAGTCCAAGGAGAATGAACTCACTGATAGCACTGTAGTTTTTCATTGCCATATAGAGAAGTATTCGTTCTGGAAAACAAGAAGATCCACCAAAAGTCTTTCAGTGCCTCTCAGTACCCCACCACCTTAATCTTATTCTACATGAATATCTTTTCATTATTGTCCCACAATCCACATTCAGTTATTTTAAAAGTTAATTTCTTGGTCATCATCTTGTCATTGATATTTTAAATAAGGCAAGATCCTATTTTTGCTTATAGTCTTTTTTTGGAGCCATAATGTTTTTATGTAGTTTAGAGCAATACATTTGAAAAGAAGTTTCCTGATATGAGAAGGTAGAGAAGAAAATTTCAGGAGTGAATTACTTAAGAAGTTGAGGTAGGATTAAGTCTAGATTGAAAGGATTTAGGTAGGAACAGGGATACTTTGCCTAGTCTATGTCTAGGAGAGACAGTCAAGAGTGCAAGAAGTGAGTTTCCATTTGACTGCTTCTATTTGTTTTCAATAAAGTGTAGATGAGATTATTCTTTGTGCTTATGTATGTGTGTGAGCATGCCCACATCTACACAATAAGTTATAAAGGTATTGATAATGATAAAAGTATGCACATAATCATGGGCATAGGGGCCAAGATTAAGTGTAAGAAGCTCTTATAGGATAGGAGGACAATAAGACATCAAGGAATTAGAAACTGGATGTGGAATTGGATTGTTCTGGATTTTCCTAATTTTAAATTTCCTTCATTTTATGTAATGGTATCATATTGTAATTTAATTTTAACATACACTCACAAAATAATAATCAAGTTTTAAAAATTGGTAGCCAAGATCATGATACCCAGTGATGTTTTAGGTGGGCTTTTGTGGGCAATGCTATGACTATGATGGGTCATGAGAAGCTCTTCCTACTTAATAGGACAATGCTTTGATTGGATCACCATGCTAACCCTAAAAATCACATATCCAGTAATATATGTAGTCACCACTCCTGTCTAGGCCATTACTGCAAGTTTTAAGGCCCCCACATGGTTCTCTAAACTCTCACTTCATACTTTGAAACTTGTGCATATATCCACAAACTGGCCTGTTATTTTATTTTATTTTAAATTTTATTTTATCTTTCAGTGTTCAATGTACCACACCCAGTGCTCCATGCAGTATGTGCCCTCCTTGGTACTCACCACCAGGCTCACCTAACTCCCTACCCCCACCCCTTCAAAACCCTCAGTTTGTTTCTCAGAGTCCACAGTCTCTCATGGTTCATCTCCCCCTCTGATTTCCCCTAATTCACTTTTCCTTTCCTTCTCCTAATATCCTCCATGTTATTCCTTATGCTCCACAAGAAAGTGAAACCATATGATAATTGACTCTTTCTGCTTGGCTTATTTCACTCAGTATAATCTCCTCCAGTCTCATTCATGTTGATACAAAAGTTGGGTATTCATCCTTTCTGATGGAAGCATAATATTCCATCGTATATATGTATATATGTATATATCCATTCATCTGCTGAAGGGCATCTGGACTCTTTCCATAGTTCGGTGACTGTGGCCATTGCTGCTATGAACATTGGGGTACAGATGACCCTTCTTTTCACTACAACTGTATCTTTATTTTAGACTTCACCTGAGTCTCAATATAACTGTTCAATATTCTTGCCTCAAACTGGAGGTGCTTTCTGGCCTTTGCTATTATATTATAATTCAACACTACTTCATTTACTCTATCAGTGAAGACTGAGGGAACTATCCTGTTGTTGATTCACTAACTGAACAGTTAAGCATCCCAGCCCATGTAAGAGACAAAAACTAATTATCTGAACTCCCATTTGGTAGTACAATGTTTTGTGGCAACAATACTTTCAGATCCAGTAAGTAATAAAATTTTTCAGCTTGTGAAGTCAATATTAAGAATACTGTTTTAGTATTCTTAAGGGAGAGGAAGAAAATCATATATTGGAAGTTAACATTTATGATGGATTCAACACTAGCAGTGTAAAATAATAAATTGTGGGCATTACTTAGGATCAGAACGTGGAGATAATCTTGTAAATTCTTCCTCTTCCACTCCTTGGGGGCTGTCAATGCTCATCCTGAGATCACCTCATAACCCCCAGAGCAAAACAAGAGAACCCAAGTAAGGGTTTACATTAAGCAGGAGTGAGACTTGTATGATTTCAGAGCCAGTACACACAAAATAAAATTCCCTTTCTCTTGGCTACTAACAAACATAGTCCAACTAACTAGATCCAGAACTACAGGGAGAATCCAAACCTTGGATCAAGGCAGTACCTTGTAAAGAAACAACCACTGTGATAAAAGTCAATGCTAGGGGTTTGATTTCCCAGTAAGCTTCTCCTTTAACATAATTTAGAGGTTCTCAGAACAATCTTTTAAAAATAAAATTATGGGGACGCCTGGGTGGCTCAGTTGGTTAAGCGGCTGCCTTCGGCTCAGGTCATGATCCTAGCGTCCTGGGATCGAGTCCCACATCGGGCTCCTTGCTCAGCAGGGAGCCTGCTTCTCCCTCTGCTTCTGCCTACTGCTCTGTCTGCCTGTGCTCGCTCTCCTCTCTCTATAACAAATAAATAAATTTAAAAAATCTTAAAAAAAATAAAAAATAAAATTATGGATGTTAGTAAGATGGAGGAATAAGAGGTCCCAGTCCTTATTCCCTTAAAGAAACACCAATTGAACAACCATCCATGGATGAAAATATCTTTATGAAAGATCTGGAATCCAGGTGACAGATTACAGCATCCTGGTAGAACACAGAAATGAGAAAAGACTCACTTGAAAGGGTAAGAAATACTTTACCTCTGTCAAACTTCTCACAACTCAACACAGAGAACTGCAAAAAAAAAGATATCCTTGACCCACAAGTTCTCCCATGGGACAAAGAGAGAGCAAGCATACCCACAGATCCCAGCCCCTGATTTACCTGCCCACATACCCAGCAAAAGGCACAAGGCCAACCCACATACTCCCATTAGCCAGCCTGCTCAAGGTCTCCATCAACCAGCCTACCCAGAGTCCCTGGCCTGACAGTGGGAGTTTCCTTGCAAAAGTTTCTCTTGAAGAAATATGTGTATTCCATTATTCATTGTCACATTATTCACAGTAGCCAAGACATGGTAAGAGTCCATCACAGATTAATGGATAAAGAAAATGTCATATAAAAAAAAAAAAGAAAATGTCATATATACATTTAATAGAATATTATTCAACCTTAAAAAAGGAAATCCTGCCATTAGCAAAAACATGGATGAACTTGGAGGATTATATGCTAAGTGAAATAAGTCAGATGCAGGAGGAAAAATACTACAGGATAGCACTTATATGAGGAATCTAAAATAGTCAAACTCACAGAAGCAGAGAGTAGAATATGGCTACCAGGGATTAAGAGAAGGACAAAATAGGGAGGTATTAGTCAAAGGGTTCAAAATCGGTTATATAAAATGAGTAAGTTCTGAGGTCTACCATATGCCATGGTGACAATAATTAGTAATACTGTATTATATACTTAAAACGTGGCTAACATGATATATCTTCAATGTTCTTATCACACACAGTAAGTCACAATAATAAAGAGGGTGGGAGAAGACTTTTGGAGATGATGGATATATTTATGGCATAGATTGCAATGGTGATCTCACCGATGTAAACTTATCTTCAAACTCAGCAAGTTTATACATTAAATATGTTCAGACTTTTGTCAATGTCATCTCAATAAGGTGCTTTAAAATTTATATTAAAACTTCCATTTTTTTATTGTGGCTCATTCCTGAAACATGGCCATTACTGATTTATTTTTTAGTCTCTATTTAAAAATTTAAAGTAAACAGCTCTGGGAATGTAACAGAATAGGTTTGTTTCTATATATTAACACCATTATGTGGAGGAAGTTAGTTAGCTCTTGCCCAAACTAAAAGTTCCCTGAGAAGTGTTAATTTCAGAGTCAGACAAAAGGTACCAAGCATAATAAATAGCTCATGTGGGTTATTCAGAATGTGATAGTGAAAAACATGAACAAACGAGTGAATGAATGAGTGAGATACTGCTTGAAAGAAAGAGAGAGAGAAAGAAAGAAAGAAAAGCAGTAAGGAAAGAAACAAGCTATTCTATGTAACCAAGATATAAGCTTCTAAATGGTATTAGTTGAAGCCCCTTAATTTATAAGGGGCACTTGGCATTGGGGGGAAAATATAAAATATAAATATAAATAAATATATGTAAATATATAATATTTATATATAAATATATCAAATATATATAAATAAAATATAAAATAAGAAGTGCCAAAGATAACCATCTATATGTGTCCTGGTTTTGCTTTATGTTCCACTCCTCGATTCATGAGATACCTCATATGTTCTGGGGTGGGTTAAGGGAAGTCTTTGGTCTGGTTTCATTTCACAAAACTTTACTAAACAAACATGGAAATCAATAGTATGATTACATATATTTGACTTCAGTAAAATTTCCCAAGGATTTACATACAAATCACAATAATTCCTATTAAGCAATTGATTGACAAGATTTAAACTTCTTCTCCACATGAGTGAGGACTAGCTGTATACAGCACACAGTAACTAAGATCACCTTCTGGAGTTTCCAGTTCCAGCTTGCCAATAAGAGCTCCAAATGACAAAGCTTACTACTTCACAACTGTGGTACCTTATAACAGCCACATTTGTCCTAGAAACATGGACAACACGGTGAGGCACCAAAAGAATGACGCTATAACAATTCTTTAGAAGTGAAATACTATCTTAGAGGGCAAAGAAGCAGTAACTACATTTCAAAAGGCTTCAAATTCCATCTCTTAAAACACAAACTCAGGATTGGACATTTATTGAATTACTGTTATTTATCTCAGGTCTGTCAGTGGGATTGTGATTATGTAAGAAAATATCCTTATTTGTAGGAGATGAATGCTTAAGTATTCACAAGTGAGGTGTTGCAGTTGATATACATTACTTTCAAAAGATTCAGCAGGTCAAACTAGATAGACAGATATAAATACACACATAATACAATACATACATAAAGATAAATTAATAAAGTATATGTAGCAAAATGCTACCAATTTGTGGATCTAGGTGAAAGTTATACTATCATATTATTCTTTCAATTTTCCTATATGTTTACAATTTTTCAAAGTGAAAAATGTTTTTTTAATTTTTGAATAACTTCTCCCTGCCAAATTGAATAACTAAGTTTTACTTAGACCTTTCCACTGTGGAAGATCAAATTAAAGCTAAATGATGTTTCTTAAAATACAAAAATTTATAGAAAACAGTTACAGTGTGTTTCCCTTAGTTAAAAGGCTATTGGGTTTACAATATAAATCTGATAGTAAAATGTTATTCTTGGTTAAAACACACTCCCTCGGGGTGCCTGGGTGGCTCAGTGGGTAAAGCCTCTGCCTTCGGCTCAGGTCATGATCCTAGGGTCCTGGGATGGAGCCCCACACCAGGCTCTCTGCTCGGCAGGGAGCCTGCTTCCTCCTCTCTCTCTCTGCCTGCCTCTCTGCCTACTTGTGATCTCTGTCTGTCAAATAAATAAATAAAATCTTTAAAAAAATGACTTAAAAAAAAACACACTCCCTCTATACCCATCATACACACTCCAAATAAACTAACATAACATAATAAAAAATATGTATTCAAATAACTTGTGCTTTTCTCTTTGGTTTTGTTAAGTGAAAACTGTGAATTCTTACCTCCATAAGAACCAAGAATATATAGAACTTGACCAACCTATGTAAAATATATGCTAGGTAAAGTGACCAAAACTGAAAAGCAAATGAGGGATCATATTTCAAATCCCTATAACTGAAGCAACAGAAAATCTAACATTCTGTTAATGCAATGCAAAATCAGCTAGTTAGGGGAGAAATCCAGTAAGTTATTTCCCTGCACAGGCCAACCAAATAACAGGCCCAGTTGCTTTAATGTTCAGGTGTGATGAGTGCCAGTCTATGGTGCTCACTATGTTAGTGCTCTCTGCCAACATCATTGTGCCTTGAGATCTTTGAGTGAACAGCATTAAAACCAGATTTGCACAGTCAAAATGGTGCAAAAAAAGCAGCTAAAGTTAAACACAAAAATGGAAAACACATCTTAAATTACTGAACTGTTTGACTTTCTTGATTTTTAAATATTTTAAATAACTTAACTTTCAGGTATAAATTTGCAAAATAAAAGAAAATGGTGAACTAGAAACTTATAAACAAATGATTGTGCAGTTGCTCCACAAATATAGATCTCAGTGAGCTTTACAGTGTTGTGATTTTTTTTGCAAGTATCCTATTGATTTTCTTTTCTTTATTGCTTTATGTTGACATCTAAAAGCATGCACATTGCCAGCAATGGATAAGTTTATGCTGATAATAATTCAATAATTTCTGTTGTGACAGAATTAGAAGTCTATTGATTCAAATGTACTATATGTTATATATGCTCAGTTTTTACTTTATTTACTTCTTGGTTTTATACACACCTATGCAAAGTGGCAAGATCTCTGCTTAAGAAAACAAGACCTACCAAATATACTTATTGTTGCAATGTATGCATTTTTCTTAAATATATCATTTTATAGTACTGATATTTATAGAAATGCTGACAACTCATAAAACTACATAAAACAAATCTAACTTACCTGATACAAACTTTGTGATTTATTTTTTAGCTTCAAAAGTGCAACTACATGGGGTTCAGGGCAAAAAGTAGATTTTAATCTACAAAGATTAGAAATAATGTGCTTGATGTTCTTACCTGCTCAGATAACCTCAGTGGCCCAACCTTTCCAGACCGATAAAATGCAGGCTTTATGCCAAAAGGTAAGGAGAAGCAGCAGAGGCAGACCTCCTTGGAGGCAGACATATGTAGGACCCTATCCCAGATTTGCTATTTTCTAGATATGCAAGCTTAAAAAGAAATTTCATCTTTTTAATTTCACATTTCCCATCTGCACAGTAGGGATAACAATATCCACTTTGCAATATTATAATAATTTAATTAATTTACATAAAATAAAAGTTTTAACCAACTCAGTTTTCAATTTATTTAAAATGCTTAATATTTCAAAGGATGAGGAAAAGAGGTACATCTGAGAAGCTGACCAGAACATCTTAGAGAACAGGTAAGAACTAGTCATCCTGGAGGAAACAGCATTGTAGAATAGCTCTAAGACAGTAAAAAAGAGTTCAGATGAAAGGAATAAAAATAAATGTCTAAGAAAGCCATAAAGAGAGGGAAGGCAAGAGAGAAGATAGAAGTAAGTAGCTCATGGAGCTGGTCAGAAGGAACAAAAACATCATACAGTTTAGGAAGGACATTATTTGCTCTTGGCTTGTATTCTGGAGCTTAGGGTTAATAGTGAAGCAATCCTTGTTCAGGTGATTCCCTTAAAGAGAGGATGTACCACAACTACTCTGAAAATAGGTATAATTTTCAGTCTAAAAAACTGGATGAGAAAAAGCAAGTATGTTTACCCAGGCTCCAAGAGACCCCATAGGTAAATCTTCAGAAACTTATTCTAATTTCTGCTTGAGAAACCTCTCATTTTAGAAATTTCTTTCATCTTTCTTAATCCTGATCACAGAATCATTTGTCTACTTAAATTTCTTTATGATAAATACCTTGCTGTTTGCACTGTCCAAATAATGGATCCTCCCATGTAACCAATCAGAGGTAGGCAGTTGGGTTTTGTCAGTTGATGACCTGTAGAATTGAATGGGGAGACTAAGAGGCAGCTGGCTAATGTTAGGCAGTCCCTAGGGTCACATTAGAAGTTTGACTCTGGACTCATTAACTAAAAAGAAGAACTTTTGGGAAGGTAACAGGGGACTTTATTATGCAACATTGCTGGAAATTCTGGGTTGAAGCAATCACTTTGAACTGCTGAATGACAAATACTACCATTCTTTTTTTTATTGTGTTATATTAGTCACCATATATCATTTTTTTTGATGTAGTGTTCCAAGATTCACTGTTTACATATAACACCCAGTGCTCCATGCAATACGGGCCCTCCTTAAAACCCACCACCAGGCTTACCCATCCCTCCACCCTGCTCCTTTCTAAAACCCTCAGTTTGTTTCTCAGGGAGACGAACCTACCTTTCTTTTGAATTCAATTAGCTAACATATAGCATACCATTAGATTTTTATATAATGTTCAATGATTCATTAGTTGCATATAACACCCAGTGCTCATCACATCATGTGCCCTCCTTAATGCCCATCACCCACCCATTTACCCCATCTCCCTACCTAGCTCCCTATCCATAATCCTCATTTTGTTTCCCAGAGTCAGGAGTCTCTCATGGTTTGTCTCCCTCTCTGATTTATTCCCATTCAGGTTTCCCTCCCTTCCCAAATCCTACCATTCTGATGAAAGTTTCATAGGAACAGGGAGGGAAAAGGAAATTTGGTCCCTGTGTAGGAAGCCAGGATTTTCCCACAGGCCAAATACAAAGTAAATCGCCTCCTGGGATTTACTATGGAAACTGAGAAGTGACTGAGTTTATCTCCTGATCATCTTCCCATGTGTATATGAAACAGGCTTGTAAATACAAGTGAGCTGAATATCAGGATAGTCAAATGAGTAAAAACAAGACAAACTTGCTTTTCATTAGTCTTTCATTATGTAAGAAACCATGAAACAATCTTCTGCCATATTACTGGACACTAGACCACTTATCTAGATATAATGATTTAGCAAATATGCTCAGAGACATTTTTCTATACATATATGAGATCCATATGTTTGCTCCAGCTTGTTTTCATCATTTAATTATATACTTTGGAGTTCTTTTCATGCCTACATGCAATACCCATCTTTTTCTTCTTTATGCCTATGTGATATTCATCATACACATCTGCTGAATTTATTTAGCCATTCTCTCATTGATGAATATTCAAGCTGATTCCAAGTCAAATCTATTATAATTAATGCTGTACTGAGGAAAAAAATTATTGCACCTGTCTTGGGTATGTATGCTAGCACCTTTGTAGTCTAGAGCACTATGTTGCAATTGCTGCATCACTACCAAAGAGACATACATTTGAAATCTGGTTTGATAGTTTATATATTCCAGTTCTTAGTTATATCAACTTATTGTTGTGTACTGACTATGTGAGGTATCTATTTGACTATATGGACTCAGGAGACTCCAAATCAATGCTAATTTTGTGCTACGTAATATGTAAAAGGGAATGTGAGAACAAACAAGATCAGGGCCATGCATTTAAATCATTCAGCCTCTCGGACTTCCTCATCTCTGGGGGAGTACAGGAAATTTTTGTATCTACAGTTGCAGCACAAAATCATTTTGAGAAGACATAAATCTAAAGCCAATAAAGCCAATAAATTTAAGTTAGTACACTGACAGGAAAAGTAAGTAAAATATAACATTTGTATTTTTGTCATAATAATTAATCTTCACAACTAGTGTTGCCAGAGTTCAACTCCAATTGCAATGAAGATTTCCAATGAAAACCAAGCAAATGTTTCCCATTTGACACATCCTTCTACTACAAACACATAGCAATGACAGATAAAGTACAAAATGATATTGCCATTTACTTGAAATCTGATCTTGTGATATTCGATTTTATGAACATTTCACAATTTATTCATTCTGTTGATTAGTATTTTAATTGTTTCCACTTTTTGGCTAATGTGCATAAAGCTACTATGAACATTCTTCTAAAAATCCTTTATGTAGACATACATGAATTTCTTTGAATATTATTTGGAGAGGAATTGCTGGAAGTCTTAGTAGAAACTGGCAAACTATTCTCCAAAGTGTAACACTGAATACTCAGTACTAAGGTTTTAAGGGATTCAGCTGCTTCACACTCTTATCAATATTTTGTATTGTTAGACTTTATTTTTTTAAATTTTAGCAAATCAGATTTAGGTGAAGT
>RCUC01040627.1:0-11974 GCA_003697995.1 Taxidea taxus jeffersonii | reverse complement strand
CCCCCCCCCCCCATTCTTGAGGACCTTCCATAATATCTGGCCCATGATGTTTCTCTACTTTCAATGATTATGGGTAGAAAGAAAGAGCAATTGCCTTTTTTAAAGGAATAACAGAACTTTTTACCAATTGTACTTCTAAGTATCCTTTCTCTTCTAATTTTATCTGGTAAGATTTTGGCAGCTAATTGTGGATTTTATGAACTTACATTGGGTTGCTTTTGTCTTCTGTTCTAAAAGCAATAATTAGAGGAAATGATCCTTTTGAGAGGTTGCTTAATGAATTCTGCTTCATTTAATTGTGCTGCTTTAAATCTTATTTCAAGTAAACTGTACTAATGCCCAAATTATTTCACTGTAGCTCAGTATTGAACCAAAGTATTATGATGATTAGTTTCCTTCTGTTAAATTCCTTATAGTCTTCTCTGGTGGTGGTGGTGGGGCTGAACAATCAAGAAAGAATTTATTGACTTTACATTTAGTATGGTTTATTCTGCTTGATGGTATCGTTCAAGTATGAATTTGTGTGTGGTATAAGATCCTGCTGTATTGGAGTTCTGTTGAACAAATTACTTTGTATTTTATTAACTATTGGTGTTTAAATTTAATGGTTTAAGATTTCAAAAAGACTTTTTTCCTAAGTATTTGAATGTTTTATTATAATTCCACAGCCTGACCTTCTGGTTTCACTGCATCTTTCTCCACCCTTGAAACAAGCCCAGGCATAGACACTCTGGCACACAAACCAGGGAGCCTTCCTTCCCTCCTGCTCTCCTCCTCACCCCAACATGACATGCATGTCTGTCCAAGAAGTTCTCAGATTGTGCCCTTAGCATGGTGGCCCAGTCTAGTAGTCCTTGTGCTGCAGCCCCCTCCCCACTGTAGCAGCCCCTCAGGTATCCATAGCTCTTATCCTTGGCCCAATAGGTTGATTATATCCTTTAACTTCCATTAGGACTGTGGGCAGGGAGCACGCAATGAGTCATGACTCCTGGAGACTCTCTTTCTTCTGTTACCTACTAACAGGGAGTGTTGCTCACATCCTACATGGGTGAGCATCTATTTTGTGTCTTAGCCATGAGCTTCATCCAACATGGACTTGATTTTTAAATGATTTCAACTTGTGTCATATAAATCACTAGTCAGGAGATTTCAGCATTTCTATAAAAAATACATCTTATTAAAAATGTAAATAAACTCATCATGGTTTACATTCAGTAAATGAACACTATGAACTTATAAGTAGGGATCTGTGTTGCTGTTTTGCTTCCAAAAGTTGAAAATTTGGGAACTATTTTATTTCTTAGAACTTGAACATTCCATAGGAAATGAACTAGAATTTAGTTGCAGATATTTTTGCCATATTAAATTATCTTTTTAAGCATACCAGGCCTAGCATAGATACTGTGAAATTTTTTGTTCAACAAAACACAATAGGGCCTTATGTATATTTGCTGGATCTTTTCTTTGTCAATAATAAGTAGAGCGCCTGGGTGGCTCAGTGGGTTAAGCCTTTGCCTTCGGCTCAGGTCATGATTGCGGGGTCCTGGGATCAAGCCCCACATTGGGCTGTCTGCTCAGTGGGGAGCCTGCTTCCCCCTCTCCTTCTGCCTGCCTTTCTGCCTACTTGTGATTTTTCCCTCTCTGTCAAATAAATAAGTAAAAAAACAAAATCTTTTAAAAAATGGACAAAAATAAAGAGCCTGTTGTAGAACTTTTGTCTTCTCAGCACATGTGAAATGCATTTGTAAACCGGGCATAGTGACTGAGAATTTGGATCCACATGAGTCGAGGTGCACAGCTTCCTTGCTCTGTAGTCACTGAAGGAGGGCTTTGATGGGGAACAGTGTAGGCCCTGAACAGACCTGTCTCTTGTACTGGCTCTGTGGCTTTTACAAGCTAGGATTAACCTCTTTGAGCTTTATTTTCACATTTATAAAATTGGAAGAGGATTAGGGTCATAGCACATGATCTTAACTAATTTATTTTTTCTAGACAGCAACTTATCTTTGTTGCTTTCACGTGTTGAAATGTCAGTGGGTTTCATTTCACTGGGTCTTCTGCCCATTTACATAGTGGGTGAGGTGGTCATTACTCTTGTGCAGCCAAGAAAACAGGTTCAAGAGAAGTTTTATCTGTTTTGTCCTCACAGGATCAGCTGGTGGCAGAGCAAGTACTCCTGCTTGGGTCTCCGGGCTCCACGTCCTGTGGTCTTTCCACTGAAAATGCTATTTACTGGGCTGTGGCAGAAATAAGAAGCATAAAACAATTCTTTACTTACAGTCACCTTCATTTTCCAGTGTAATTATAATTATACCTTTGGGGGGAAAAAATGAACCTTTGATTTTTCGTCTCCCAAATTATTCCTTACATTAGACAGTATATCACCATTCTAAGTGGGTTTTTAAAATTCCGTAGCCCAACAGCTGGTTCCTGAATAATTTTTCTTTAGCCTCAAATTGGGTTGTGAAGGTTTTATTGCGAGAGATCTGTGCACTGTAACCACTCTTCTTCGGGTGAGCAGTTGATCTCTTCTTCTGAATAAGTGAGTGATCATCTCTTTTCATGAAAAGAAACCTGAATATATGAGGTGTGGCAATATTGTAGTGAGGTAGACTCCACAAGCACCACATTAATACCAGCATCTTTATTTTTAGTCAAGTATTACATAGCTAGAATTTATTATCCTTATCCTAGTCTATATTGAACTACCTACATAATTTAAAATATTTTAGATTTAAGCAGCCTTTATATTCTTTTTAATGTACTGCAACAAGAAATTTAAAATTTTAAATCAGTTATACAAAAGAAACAGTAAGAAAGCAGTGCAAGATAAATCTGTAGGTAATGTTGTAGAAGCTGAAGTTCTGTAGAACCTAAGAAAAGAGAGAGATCAGTGGGATTCCCTAGAGCAAGCGTGCGTTTAACTGTCCCTGGGGTCAGAAAAGCAAAGTTAATACTATCTAGATATGTCTAATATTCAAAACAGAAAGTGAAGGGTGGACTGAGCAAAATTGGCTTCTGTTGCTCAGAGGATGTGGTCAGGGCTGTTTCTCTGCATCTTAAGCTCTGCTCCCTCTATAAACATAACTTGCGTCTCTGCTGTCTTCTTGGGAATGAGAAAATGTCTGCCTGTACATCCTGCCAGGTGAGCAGTTCCAGCCACCAAAGACTTTCTTCTCTCGACATGCATATGGAAACATAGAGAAAGAGCCTCCCTGCGCCATGTGCCCAACCCTTAGGCCAGCCACTTTCACCAGAGGCCTGGGGACTGGGGTTTGGGGGTGGGTCTGTCTAAGTGGGTAGGAGCCAAGGGCAGTGTGAGTGATCGCTCTCCAGGACCAGGAAGTGGTACTCCCCAGAAGAAACGGGGTGGTGTACCAGTGGAAGGGGAGAAGGTAGGAAATGTGCACAGCGGCCACGAAGTACAGGTGTTAAACAGCATACAGTGTAGATAGTACTGCACTTTGTAAACTGTTCACTGTCAGTTATAAGGGACACATAGCTGTCCCCTAAACACAATCCTATCACCCATGACACATACCTGTCAGGTATGGCGACACAGAAATTTCTAAGTAGTTCTAGACTGTCCAGGTGTCATTCCCTATTATAGTAGATTTTAAAGTAACTACTTTAAACTGCAACTACTTCTACCTAATGTACCATGAGTGTCCCAAATGTTTGTGCTTTAAAGTTTTTATATGTATGCTTTTATAAGTTAAAAAATGTAGTCACTCTGGCCATCTATTTGGATGTGACAACCCTCCATTTTATAAAATAATAACTGTTGAATCAAAACTTTTGCTCAACGTGTGCTATCAGGTTACCTATCAAAGCCAACTGAATGAATGATTAGAAGGTTCAGATCAAAAGCAACTGGCTTAACTTCATGGAGGTTTTCATCCTTTAATTTAAAATGTGTCTCTGTCTAACTGATTATCTCTCACATTTTGTAAAGCGGTATTGACGTCCTGGAAAGTATGCAGTGACCTCACTTCTGGCTGTGTGAGCTAGTTTCACCGCAGGCCTCGGAAGCATTGATATTCCTGTAACCTTTGAGGCAAGATGTGTGTATAGTGTATTAATGAGCTGCTTGAAGTGATGTACAGTAATTTCATCCTTGGGTAAAAACAGATGTGAAAGATTCTGTTTTAATATTTAATCAGGCTCCAAGCCTCTGTTGGCTTGTTTAAGTTGACCTGACAGCATTATACCTGGAAACACTTTGAATTAAACTCTGAGTGCTTGACCTTGTTCAAACAGTTGTAATTTAATAAGGCTGCTGTCTTGGTGGAGATAGCGTGGCTAATAGGCAAATCCTTTTCTGGCTGGGATTGCTCTGTTTGTGAGTGCTGGGGGTGGAGAGATTCAGAGATTCCCAGATTCCCACCAGCTTTTGGGAGGAACTAGATTTGAAGAAGATGGGGCGGGGGTGGGGGGAGAGGGAACCTGAATTAAGAAATCATCTTTTAGAAGACCTTTAAACCTATCTTCCATTTTATTTATTTATCTATCTATCTATCTATCTATCTATCTATCTATTTATTTATTTCTAAAGGATTTTATTTATTTATTTGACAGACAGAGATCACAAGTGAGCAGAGAGGCAGGCACAGACAGAGGGGGAGGCAGGCTCCCTGCGGAGCAGAGAGCCCGATGCGGGGCTCGATCTCAAGACCCTGGGATCATGACCTGAGCTGAAGGCAGAGGCTTTAACCCACTGAGCCACCCAGGCGCCCCTTATCTTTCATTTTAATTTTTAGTCTTATAGAAGTAATATTTTTTAAAAAGATTTTATTTATTTATTTGACAGACAGAGATCACAAGTAGGCAGAGAGGCAGGCAGAGAGAGAGGAGGAAGCAGGCTCCCTGCCGAGCAGACAGCCGGATGTGGGGCTCCATCTATCCCAGAACCCTGGGATCATGACCTGAGCCGAAGGCAGAGGCTTTAACCCACTGAGCCACCCAGGTGCCCCCAGAAGTAATATTTTTAATGTCGTTTTAGTTGGGCTCATTTTGGTCAAAAGGAATGAAAAATCATTTATTAAAAAGAGGTGCTGGAGGGGCGCCTGGGTGGCTCAGTGGGTTACACCTCTGCCTTCGGCTCAGGTCATGATACCAAGGTCCTGGGATCAAGGCCTGCATCCGGTTCTCTGCTCAACAGGGGAAACTGCTTCCCCTACCCCCTCTCTCTGCCTGCCTTTCTGCCTACTTGTGATCTCTGTCTGTCAAATAAATAAATAAAATCTTTAAAAAGTGGGGGGCGGGGGGGCTGGAAAATTCTCAGAGATGAAAGGCACCTTAGGAGAACCGGACACTAGCTAGCTCTGGCTTTCTGTCCATCTGTCCTTCCATCCCTCTCTGTGCTGGTTGTTCTGCCACCCACCCATCCATTCTCCTCTCATCCCATCTGGTTTCTCTCTGTGTCTGCCTGCCTTTGCATATAGCATGTTCTGCTCCAGGCTGTCCTCGCTTCCTCCCTCTCCACTCTGTAGCTTTTCCTCTACCCCAGAGCATCTACATATCACTGCTGTTCTCCTCTGCTGTGGGTCTGTTGTGGCCCTTACTAGTTTCAGCTCTCTTGTATCCTTTCAGCTCTAGTTGTTGCTGTTAACAAGTTTGTTTTCTTGCTCAAGTTTCAGGTAGTATTTGTGCTATTTGTGCTATCTGAAAACTGCCTGTGTTTTTCCAATTAAGGCGCTTATGTACAGGACAGGTTTTGGCTTGAAAGAAAGGTTGGTTGGACCAAATGCCATGACTTGCTCAATATAAATACTCGTTTGTATATATAAATTCCCCCATGTTATAAAAATGCTACATGCTTATTGAAAACAATGAAAGCATTTTAAAAAGTTAAACAAAATGTAGTTAAAATCTCCTATAATCCCACTATTCAAATAGCTAACAACTTTGGTATATTTCCTCTTATATTTTTTTCTTGTTTATACATAAAAATTGTATACATAGGGGCACCTGGGTGGCTCAGTCAGTTAAGCATCTGCCTTTGTCTCAGGTAATGATCCCAGGGTCCTGGAATCGAACCCTGCATCCGGCTCCCTGCTTGGCTGGGAGTCTGTTTCTCCCTTAACCTCTGTGTGCTCGCTTGCTGTCTCTCTTTCTCAAACAAATAAATCATTAAAAAAGTGTATATAGGGACGCCTGGGTGGCTCAGTTGGTTAAGCAGCTGCCTTCGGCTCAGGTCATGATCCCAGCATCCTGGGATCGAGTCCCACATCGGGCTCCGTGCTTGGCAGGGAGCCTGCTTCTCCCTCTGCCTCTGCCTGCCTCTCTGTCTGCCTGTGCTTGATCTCTCTCTCTCTCTCTAACAAATAAATAAATAAAATCTTAAAAAAAAAAAAAAGTGTATATACATTAAACACTCCCCAAAATTCAGAATCGTATTGGCAATTTTTTCTTCATATTGGTCATATGTTAAAGGTCTTCATATCTACTATTCACCAGTGACATTTGTCAGAATACTTCTGGCTATAAACGTTTTTTTTTTTTATAATATTTTTTTTTATTTAAACATATAATGTAACCCCACCACCCTCTCCCAACCCCTCTCCCCCCCAACCCCCCTCAGTTTGTTTTATGACATTAAGAGTCTCTTTTGGTTTGTCTCCCTCCCGATCCCATCTTGTTTCATTTTTTCTTTTCCTACCACCTTAACCCCCACCCCCATTGCATCTCCACTTCCTCATATCAGGGAGATCATGTGATAGTTGTCTTTCTCCAGTTGACTTATTTCGCTAAGCATAAACGTTGTTTAAAAGCTCTGAGGCTTGGTGTCAATATTTTATTAATGCTTGGGCTTCTGACTAGTATTGAGTGTGGCATCAATGATCATATTATCTTCTCTTTGACTTGGATTACTTATCAATCTCTTTGAGAGGAGTTATGTATCTTTTAAAAAAAAAGATTTTATTTATTTATTTTGAGAGAGAGCGAGAGAGAGAGCGCGAGGGAGCATGCACAGGTGGTGGGAGGGGCAGAGGGAGAAGCGGACTCCCCGTTGAGCAGGAAGCAGGATTTGCTAGTTTGGCTTCAGCCGGGAACTCCTGGATCCTGACCTGAGCTGAAGGCAGACACTTAACTGACTGGTCCATGCAGGCGCCCCATATGTATTTTTATACTATATATATATTTTTATGCTTAACATTGTGCCTCATAGTAAGTGGTTGTCCAGTGGTCTGTGCTTTTCTTTTTTTTTATAAAGATTTTATTTATTTGACAGAGATCACAAGTAGGCAGAGAGGCAGGCAGAGAGGAGGAAGCAGGCTCCTTGCTGAGCAGGGAGCCCAATGCGCGTTGATCCCAGGACCCTGGGATCATGACCCGAGCCGAAGGCAGAGGCTTTAACCCACTGAGCCACCCAGGCGCCCCTGGTCTGTGCTTTTTCCTTAATTTTTATTAAATATAATTTTTCTGTGTGCTCAGAATGCATCAGTAAAGGAAATATCTTAATTGCTTTAAGATGAATGCAAATTTTGACAGTCCATGTGGTGTATGAGATTCCTTCTTTAGGAAGCCGGCTGCTACTTCTCGTTCAGGCTCCCTCCCAGGGTAGCCTGCGTTATCTTGTTGGATTTGCTGTGGTCTGGTGTGCTGCGCAGAGTTCTAAGAATGACCCCCCAAATGACCCTTGCCCCTTTGTGTAACCCTTTGAGTTTGGAGGAACCTGTGAGTATGTTGAGATAGCACTCCCATGATTATATTTCCTTGTATGGCAAGAGGGAGAGTATCCATGTAGGCTAATCAAATTGCATGAGCCCATTAAAAACAGAGTTTGTTCTAGTTACTGGAAAGAAGGAGTTCTGAAGCATGAGTTGGATTTGATTCAGCATGTTGTTACTGGCTTTGAACATGGAGGGGACATGTACCGGGGAGTATGGGTAGTTTCTAGAAGCTGAGTGTGACTCCCCCAGCTGAAAACCAGCAGGGAAATGGGGATCTCAGTTCTATAGCCATTGGGAACTGAATTCTGCCAACAGCCTAATTCAGCTTGGAAGTGGATTTTTCCCAAGAGACTGCAGATAAGAGTGCATCCTAGCCAGCACCTTTATTTTGGCTCTGTGAGACCTTAAATGGAGAACCTCTTCAAGTCTGTCTGGATGTCTGGCCTATGGAACTATGAACTAATAAATGGGTATTGTTTTAAGCCACCATTTGTGTCAATGGAAAGCTAACAGAGTCCTGGGTCTGGCTGATTCTTAGCTTTGTCAGGTTATATGCTGATTTTCTCTGGATGTTAAGGGTAGAACTCTCCCTTGTAGGGACAGACTTATATTAGCCTAGCTAAAGAAATGGATATATGAAGTGAGGGACCAGTATATTTATTTGTTTTCCTGAGAACTAATTGTACCAAGACCAAGATTCCCAGTTTGAATGGTCAGTATATTATTTCTGTGAAGGGAGACCCGTGTATGAAGCCAGTCTTACATTAGTGAGCCTGGCATCTAACGAGAACAGGGCTGCCTTCCCTATGTCCTAGACAGTATTTAGATGGGCACTTCCCACTTATCTGGAGATTTGCTTTATTAGTTTTCAATTGCTGTATTAACAAGTCACCACAATTTGGCAGCTAAAACCAACACATTGTTATCTCATTCCTCACAGGTCATGAGTCCAGGCATGGGTTAGTTGGGTTCTCTGCTCAGGGCCTCACCAAGCTAAAATCAAGATGTCGGCTCCGGCTGTGTTCTCATCTGAGGTTTTGGGTCCTTTTCCAAGCTCACTGGCTGTTCAGTTGCTTGTGGTTGTAGGACTGAGGCCCTGTGCTCCTAGAGGCTGTCCTGCCACATGGCTGTCTCCACAACAGAGCTTTTTGCTTTTTTAAGGTCAGTTTGAGGATTTCTTACATGCATCCCATCTTTATAATCTCTGGTCCTTTTAAAAACTTCAATCTGGTTAAGTCAGGCCAACCCCAGGTGATCTCTCTCCTGATGGGCTCTGAATTAATGGATTTGGGGTCTTAATGACATCAGCAAATTCCCCGAACCTAGGTCCTGTAATATAACCTGATCGGGAGTGAAATCCATCATATTCATGGTCCTGCTCACACTCAAGGGGAGGGAATTCTAGAGCATATATATATATGTATATATTAGAAGGCTGTCTTAGAATATTAGAAGTCCAGGCTTGGAAGTTGTTTTGCATCTCTAAAGTTACTGCATGGTTCTACTCATATTCAGAGTATGTTGGTCTTAAAGTTTAAATCTGTGAAGGCAATTTTATTTCTCTTTCTCCCTTTAGTAGCTGGGGGATGAAATGACGGTCAGTGTCTTCACTCTAATTTCCAAGGTCCTGACAGCAGTGGCCTCTGTTTGTAGTTTTATGGTCTGAAGATTTTTAGATTATTAGACAAATTCTACCCTCACTGAACTTTTGAATATTGTAACTTAACATTGTGCTTAATAGATAGAGAAATTGAGAAGAAATGAGTTGCTCGCACAGTTAAATTTTTAACCATTGAAGACATGCAAGCACCTTGTTTTTTACTTATTTATTTCCTGCATTTTCAGTGTGGTGACTTCTAGTAAAAGACATAGTCTAAAATTAAAGCAATTAAGAAAAAGTTTTTCTGTTATGGGGATCTTGACAGTACATAAACATAGGTGTCTTTGCTCATTAAAATGAATGCTAAAGAGTCCAGAGTGTTTTCATGAGGTAGATTTTTACTGTTGCCTGTCTGTTGTGAGAGAAATCATTGCCTCAGGCCACGGTGGCCAAGAATGTGGCAGAGTTAACCTGCCTCACTCTCTAGGGAAACTGTCAAGAAATGGGCAATGAATTAATAAGTAAAAAGTGTTCTGTGAGCTATGGGCAGTCAGTTGTTGATTGATGGAAAAGGTAGGTAGGCTAATGGAAGATGACATTTAAACTTAGCTGTTGAATATCAAGTTGAGCTGAACTTGGGGCATCTGCTATTTTGCTCATTTTACTTCAGTGGGAGTAGGTTATAGGTTAAATATGCAGACCTGGGAATCAAAATGCTTGGATTAAATCCTCATTCTCTCATATGCCCCAGCTTCACATGTAAGTGTTCAAGATGTACCCTGTTATTGCCCTTCTTACATTTGAGCTCAGCTCAGATGCTTTCATTAATAACTAACTTCTCATTGTGTTTTCACTAGAGAGGAAATGCTGGGCAAGTATGGTCTAATAATGTGTGATAGAGGTGTGCACAAAAATTGGTCTAATAAAAATGAGACATTTTTAGTATGGATTATAAACCATTAAGAGTAGAACGTAGTGAAATCGGACCTGAAAAATAGAAAAATCAAACAACTGATTAATTAGAACATATTTTTGCTTTTCTCCTTCTCTGAATCCTAAACATTATGATATTTATGTTTCAGATGTGTACGTGACATATGTCCTTTAGTCTTCCATCTTGTCTATAAATCATGCTTCAGAGGCTCTAGTGACCAAACTTACAGTGTAAGCCTAAGCTTGGCAATCAAGATGATTTCCAGTCTTGACCTCATCCTGCTTTCCCTGACTCATTGCCCCAGACTCTCTGTTCAGCTAAATTTATTGTCTTTCTACCCTACTTCTGGAGCTTCAGCCCCTGGAGCATTCACCACTGTGCTTGTACCAGATTAACATCCCTACCCAACTACCCAAACCTGCCCAGTCACAGTTCTGCAATTTTAAGCCCCTTAAGCTCAGTGAAGCCTTCCGTTCCAGACCTCTTCACTACAGTGTAGTGGTGCTCAGTCCTGATTTACTTAACAGGCCTCATTTGTCCTGCCTGCAGATGCTGGTTGAGATTTCACAGCATTCAGGGCGGAATGATCTGTAGGTTCTGTAGAGGATGGGCTGACACTAGTGGAAATGGTCATTTGCTTGCCTTTCTCGATTTCTCTTTTTCAAGATTCATTCTCCCATCTACCTGGCTTCTCTACTCTCACTACAGACAGAAGCAGAGCTACTGGAGTTTAGACTTAAGTGAACAAGAACCTTTGGAGTAATTCAGAAGGGATCTTAAATGATCACTCACTACAGAAGTCTCTTGAGAGAAGATTACCCTGTTGTGTTTGCACAACACAGTTTTCCCAGTTTGGCTGCCCCATTTGTCAGTTGCACCCTTCATAATGAGTCTAAAACTTCTCTTGGCTCTGGTGCTTCCCAGTGCAGTTACACCTTAATAAGTTAGCCTTTCCCAATGCAAAATGTGTTACAATGTATATATATTCATTTGAATCTTGTGAAGTTGCTGATACCTGACTGGTTTTGACCTAGAAAAATGGCAGTTTGTATTCCTCTTGATGATCTGCTTTGCAGATCATCTAGTTAAATGATGATCTGCTTTTCCAGATCATTCTAGTTAAATAACATCCCATCGTTTAAGTCCTTAATGTAAGTTCTTTGTCCTTTTTTCTTTTTATATATTTTTATTATTTTATGTTTATCCTTACTCTGAAAGGCCCCAGGGATTTGGCCCACTGCAGCACAGATTCTGCCTCGGCTCCTCTTCCCCAGATGAACTGTGAATTGTTTCCCAAAATCTCAGGTTTTTGGACTCTGAGCCAAGGTTTCTTAATCATCATACCTACATATATATATATGATGAGGTCAGGAGTGGTGGGAAGTAAGTAATGGGGACATGAGAAATCTGAAAAGTAATAGTAAAAGACTGGTTATCTTGGCCTTACTAAAGTATAAATGAGGCCAGTTTTGTTCCCTAAAATCAATCATAGAATATATCTCTTGATTGTGCAAAAGAATGGCTCCTTGTCCAAATTTTTAAAGATTTCATTTATTTGACAGAGATCACAAGTAGGCAGAGAGAGAGTCAGAGAGAGAGGAGGAAGCAGGCTCCCTGCTGAGCAGAGAGCCCGACTCTCTGACTCTCCGACTCTCCGAGACTCTCAACTCTGGGGGCTGGATCCCAGGACCCTAGGACCATGACCTGAGCTGAAGGCAGAGGTTTAACTCACTGAGCCACCCAGGTGCCCCCTTGTCTGTTTTT
>RCUC01040608.1:0-10564 GCA_003697995.1 Taxidea taxus jeffersonii | reverse complement strand
TTCGACATAGTTGTCCAAGAGAGCCAAAATAGTTATCGGACAGAGAAGCAACCATATTAATTAGAAAACATGTGACCATGCAAGGGAGTTTAAGAAAAAGTAAATCATTTGTTTTTGTGTTTGTTTTTTAAGGTAAATTAATTAATTATTTAATTAATTTAAATTATTTAATTTAAATGATTTAAATGATTTAAATTTAAATCAGTTAAATTTAATTATTTAATTAATTGGATTATTAATTAATTAATTAATTAATTTGGCAGAGAGAGAGGCACAGCAAGAGAGAGAACACATGCAGGGAGAGCGGGAGAGGGAGAATCAGGCTTCCCACTGATCAGGGAGCCCAATGCAGGGCTTGATCCCAGGGTTCTGAGATGATGACCTGAGCCGAAGGCAGGTGGTTAACCAGTTGAGCCACCCAAGTGCCCCCATAAGTGGTTTTTAAGTAAAATCAGAAAAGAGACAAGAAATACCAATATAGAATATGTAAATACTATGGAAGTCATTGTTATTTATGAAGACTGCATTTTGTGACATTGAAAAGGCACTTTTTTTTTTTCTGTTCTTTGGTATTAAATTCTAAATTTCACCTCACCCTTTTGGAAAGCTACAATTCAATTCTATGAGATTGATTACAATTTTACAACATATATAAAATCTGCAAAAATATAGAATATACCTCTGACTATTACATCTTCAAAGATAAATCAGAAGAAAGACATGTGACATGGTTATTTAAGGCCCTGAAATTGTTCCAAGCTCCTTAGATTGTCAAATATGCAGCTACTCAATATTTTCTGATTTATGCTCAATTTTTCAAAAAAAGTATTTTTGTCTCATGGTTAAGAAAACAAATGAAACAAGGTGGGATCGGGAGGGAGACAAACCAAAAGAGACTCTTAATGTCATAAAACAAACTGAGGGGGGTGGGGGGAAGAGGGGTTGGGAGAGGGTGGTGGGGTTACATTATATGTTTAAATAAAGCTTAAATAAAAAAAAATTAAAAAAAAAGAAAACAAAAACTATGTATTTTACAGTGATGCCCATTAAATTGAGGCTTCAATGACATCAGATAAAAGTCTCCTTTCATTTTTAGCAGAAAAAAGGCAGATCTGAGATAAGGAGTTCATCTAGTTTATGTTTCAAGGCAATCATATAACTGTTTATTTTGGTTAGTGTAATATTTTGTTGACAATTAAATGTTATCAATTTATACCATATCCATATAATTTAAAATTTTTCTCTTCAAATGGGTACTCCTGCTTATCTGATGTTTCTTCTCAACATACAGGTATCTATAGCTATTAATCAAAACACCTCTCTCTCCCATTCAAGTACTAACCAGGCTTGACCCTGCTTAGCCCTTGAGATCGATGAAATTGAGCATATTTAGAGGGGTATGGTCTTAAATGATGAGCGTTGAGTAGTAAATGGATCCATTGAATTACTATATTGTACACCTGAAACTAATATAATGCAATATATTAACTACACTGGAAATAAAAAAAATTCTCTCATGACTTACATTGTGCTCTTTGCTCAATACACCCTATGCAATTCTATGGATAGAGGACATGGTGGTGAATTATCTGACTATAATCTTGAATCTCTGAAGTTTTCTCTTGAGTCAAATCATTGAAGAATGCCCTACACATCCTCTATCCTTTATCACCCTGTCCACATTAAGGCATTTCAATACCATTATCAAATATTCCTGACTCAAGACACACTTCTTACATCACTTTCATCAGAATAAATTTCTCATTTATATCTACCTCACTCCTACAGCCCTTTGTCTGAATATTTGTTGTACTATTTATATAAATCTGCTTTATATTATTAGCAATTTATAAATAATTACTTCATCTATTAACTTATGAGTCCCTGTGATATTAGAGAAGTGGAGATAGCAGATTGATTTTTAATTTATCACAGTGTCTTAGACATCCAACTTGAACATTCGAAGCTATCAATAAATCTTTACTGAATTAAATAAAATGTCTTAAAGTCAATTCTAATAATTTTGTTTTGAGAAAAAATATTGATTTTGACAAAAAATCCTGTCATAGATATGACTTAAAGAAAAGTTATATATGGTGGACAGCAACAGTTCAACATATATTTTCTGTCACTTGATTTGTAACCTTGGCAAAGTTACTTTAGGGACACAAAACACTGACACTGGATCCAGCTTATTTTGATTATTTTCCATTTGTTAATATGGGATGTTTAGAAATGACCACCTATATATATTTGTTTTGCTATTGCAAAAATTAGAAAAAACACAGTATCTAATTTTTTTTCTTCATAGATAACATAAATATCAGCTAAGGCAAAATGAGTGTGACCACAAGTACTCTTATATTTGAAGGTATTGTTAGTACTGTTTCTATTTCATGATCTACTGTGTTAGGATTAATACTCCTTGCCTTATCCAAGGAGTATTAACATAACAGTTAACATAACAATGATCTCTGAGTGTTTTATAATATGTAAATCATGCTCATGTATATTATCACAATCCTCATAGTAGACTTGGAAGTTTGACTTTATCTACATACTCATAAAAATGGTTATAATTTTTTTTTGAAATCTCATCTGTTTGTGTGTGTATGTATATGTGTGATTTGTGTTTCTTCCCTTTTGCCCTGAAAAATTTATATGGTGACTTCTTTTGATTTTAGTTGTTTTTTTGTTTTTTCATAATCCTTAAACATGATACAAATAGTATAGAAGCATAACATATAAATAGAAAATATCATGTAATTACTACTTCAAACAAAAAAAATAAATAGAATGAGTTAGCATCTCAACCTAACAGTGAATGGTCATATTTTGGATATTATTATTGAGAAACAACTACTGGACATCTCTTGTGTTTGAGCAACTAGATGTTATCATATATATGAAATAACACCTCAGTACTGTTCTTGAATTTCATCAGAAAACTGCACATTTGTATAAGCATACCTTATTAAAATGTTAGTGTTAATTTTGTTCAAATCTGAAGAATAATTCTAAACCTTTAGGCTTATTCCATATGATACAACATAAACTCAGTAGGGATTCTTCTATTTTTATTAATGGTCTTTGACCAAACTTTTCAAACAGTCCAAATGATATTCTTTATTTAGCAAAACTGATCACTCATTGCATAAAACCCTTAATTTCTGAAATATTAAAGTTTGTTTGTTTGTTTGTTTTTTCCAACTGGCATATCAACTTTTTTAATTCTCTTTCTCTGGCTTCTAGGTTCATAACAAATATAAATCTTATCTTCTATCTTATTGTTCTGGTCTTTGTCATACTGTCATCCACAACCTAGAAATATTCATTCCAAGTGGCTCTGTCTCCAAAACCTTCTTTCTTGTTTCATTTTGTCTGACTCTGTCTTGAATCTATTCCTACAGCTGAATTTGTATTCTCTGAATATGTGTTATCAAATTTTATAATCCAAAAGACTCTCTTAAAGTTTAGGTTTGTAATTTCAACTGTTTGGCATTACCTCAATTTTGCCCCAATGGAACATTTATCTAAATACATCAAACAAATATATGACTTCTGCTTCAAAAATGCTATTTCCTTTTCCATCCTCCTGATTTCTGTTAATTATACGAGCATTACCCTACATATCTTCAATAACATTTCTAATAAATTCTTGACATCAACATCTAATTTCCCCCCATGGTACCAACTGATCTAATTATATAGATTCTGTCTCCATAATGTATCATGCATTTATTCATTCTTTCATGAATTTTTCTCATCCATTCATCATCCACCAATATTTATTGTTCCTTTCTTTCCCATTTAAATAAATCTCATTTGCTGTATTCTGAGACAGTATTAGAATGAGTCTCTATACCTCTTTTTGATCATTATTTGGAACCATCTTAAACGCAATAAACAAACAAATAAATAAATGGTATTAAATAATGGTGTTTTTAAACTAACAATAGAAAATAGTAACAATCTACAACATAAAACATAGTTTATACCACTTTCAGCAATATCTAATTGATACTGGTCACTTAGGCAGCATGACTAGGACACAGCATGGATAGGCCACCCAGTCCAATATCAACTGCTAGGAGCCTATCTAAGGGCCCAGTGCTGGAGCATGATACCAAAGAGAACACTGACCCCAGCAAGCCCAATGACATCCCCCAGCAGTCACCACTTGTGCTCCCAGTCATCAGCATTCCCAGTTTGACCCTTTCATCACCTCATTTGCATGTGCCATGCTGCCTCTGGTCCATCTGTGCTATAATTGTGGCCACAGCAACAACATGTCCTTCGCCCCAATGGCTCTCATGGGCCAACTGTCCCCTGGCTCAGCTATCGTTCCCATGCTGCTTATCATCCACTCACCCAGGATCATTATGGCTCCAATGACTCCACTGGCCCCTTACCATGGCACCTCATCCTCCCCTATGATTGTGCCAACAACCTTTTTCCCTGCTTCATCTTTGTCCCAGCCCTAGCCACAAAGCCCACTCACTGTCCAACCCCGTCTCCCGTGGAAGGCGCACACACCTCCAAGATCCTGAAGACAGAGAAGAGCCTAATGCTTGAGGAGGAGTTTGTGCACAAAAATAAGGCTGGTGTTCTTCAAAATCCAGGTGCCTAACATGCAGGGTAAGACAGAATGGAAACTGAAAGGGCAGGCACTACTCTTCAGCCTCCTGCTCACACATCAGTTCTCTAGCCACAGGCATGCTTGCAGAGAAAGAGAAGCTGTCCTATGAGGGCATCTTCACAAAGAATACCAACTTGCTGGCTTACTTCAACATGGCCAATGGCACAGTCATCTGCTGACCCTCGAGGAGAGAGGCAAGCAAAAGAAGTAGGTGAGAGAAAGCAGCTGTCAGGTCCCAGTTGTTTTGCTTCTCTTGTCCCCATATCCTGCCCCAGACCCAGGAGACCCTGCCTACAAATTTATTTTCCTCTTACTAAGCTTGGAAATTCAAATTGTCCCACACAGTTTCCTCCCCAGTCCCTCCTAACATGGAAAAGAAAGCAGGCTTTCTAAGCACTCTGCTCCCCAGTGGTCTCAGGAATGCCTTTGCATTAGGATCTTGATTTGAGGGGATTCATTTCTTGGCAGCCCATTAGGAAATGTGAGCCCAGGAATATCTTGCAGGATTGTGTCATAGTGCCAAGTGGCACCTGGTTGATGAAATATGATTGTTATGGTCATTGAGCATTTTGTATCTTGCCATGGGCTGTCTAATAAACCTCTTGAACCTTTCTTGTATAAACAAAACAAAACATTTCATTCTCTAATGACAAACTTAATGATTTCCTGTTACTTTTCAGCTTAACATAAAAGCCTTACATTGGCAACTCATGGTCCATAACACTGAGTTAATTTATCTGACCAAATCTGTTTCCTAGCGTACTTGTATATATAATCTATGCTCCTACAAAAGGAGATCATTCACTGTTCCCTGAACACCACTAGTGAGTCTGTGGTCATAACAGTGCTCTCTCTAATTCATCACCACCACCCATCTGCATCTGTCAAAGCTTCTTTCAAATGCCATCCTCTTTAAAGATTGCCTTTGGACTTGCCTTAACATTATCTCTCTTCCTAGATAGTCCTATAAATCTTTATTTTTATATTTTTCTCTGAATTCATCATAATCAAGGATTTCAAACTGAAATTTCAGGAGCTGAGAGTTCCCTCAGAGATGCTCCAGGCATTGTATTAGGGCCAGGGAGAGGAGGAAGTAGGTATATGTTCAATTTTTTTTTAACTGAGTTAAGCATTACATTTATTTTGGAAGACAATGTTTCTTTCTTTTTTTTTTATTTATATTTTTATCCCCAGGGGTACAGGTCTGTGAATCACCAAGTTTACACATTTCACAGTACTCACCATAGCACATACCCTCCCCAATGTCCATAACCCCACCACCCTCTCCCTCCCCACTCCCCCCAACAACCCTCAGTTTCTTTTGTGAGATTAAGAGTCTCTTATGGTTTGTCTCCCTCCTGATCCCATCTTCTTTCATTTATTCTTTTCCTACCCCCCAAATCCCCACGTTGCATCCCCACTTCCTCATATCAGGGAGATCATATGGTAGTTGGGAAGACAATGTTTCTATTCCTTGAGAAACTTCCTTTTATTGAAAAGACTTCATTTTATTTTAGTTATTTTGTATACTCATATAACAGGAATGCATTTATATTGTAAACTTGTTAAGAGCAGGAATTATATTGTATTCCCTTTTGCTTCCTACTCCCTCCCTAGCATCAAACACAACCCCTGAAGGAGTAAAATAACAGAATGTTATATAATCTGTCTATTTTCAGTGAGAAAATTTTCAGTGACTAGGAGAAAAAATGTATTTCTAAGTATGGATCATGATCCATCCAGGAGAGCCAAGTTGAATCAAAAGATCTTTGTTTTTCAGACTTCACACAAAATTGATGCAAAGAGTGAGTTAAAATACCTAAGGCTCTGGGGCACCTGGGCGGCTCAGTGGGTTAAAGCCTCTGCCTTTGGCTCAGGTCATGATCCCAGGGTCCTGGGATCGAGCCCAGAATTGGGCTCTCTGCTCTGCAGAGAACCTGCTTCCTCCTCTCTCTCTGCCTGCCTCTCTGCCTACTTGTGATCTCTGTCAAATAAATAAATAAAATCTTTAAAAAAAATACCTAAGGCTCTTGGAACAGTGTTTTATCTTGTATAGAGTAAGAAGTGTATGTGTTAGTTAGTTATTATCATCTTTAACATATATTTCTATTTAAATAAAGATAATGTATACTTATATAGTATATTTTATATTCATTTATATATGTGTATTTGTCATCTTTATCCTCCCATCATCTCAGTCCCTTTCCTATGCTTGAGAAACTCTCACCTGGTAAGGACAAAAAGAAAAAAGGCTTTGTATTTACACATTCTGCTTGGGCAGGCATGTAATGTAAGCTTAAACAATCAGGTGAGTCACTCAGTGGTTTGAAACCAGAGCTAATGATATAAACAAGGAAAGTGGAGAATCTCTTTGGATAGTGGAACCAATGACAGAAGTCCTTGCATATAATATCCAAGGAGAACTGGTAGTGGCAGGGCAGATTGTAGTAGGCAGGCATAAAGAGCCTCAAATTTATGAATTCATTCAGCTTGGTTCCAGTAGCCTGGCCATCTCTTCTTCCTGATCTTTTTCTAGTCATCTCAGTGATAAGGTGAACCACCAAATGTGTACTTAAATAATATTTGCATAGCAGCTTTATTGAAATATAATTCACATACCATGCAGTTCACTGCCTTAAAGCATACAATTCAAAGGTTTTCAGTATATCCACAGAATTGTGCAATAACCGTCACATCAATTTTGCAGTAGTTTTCATCACCTCAAAAAGAAATCCTGTACCTAATAGCAATCACCTCCACCAATTTCTCCCAACTCTAATGCCTCTAGCCTTAGGCATCCACGAAAGCTACTTTCTGTCTCTATAGATTTGCTTATCCTGGATATTTTATACTATTTTGTGACTTGCTTCTTTCACTTAGCATAATGTTTCAAAGTTCATCCATGTTGTAGTTAATTCGCTCCTTTTCATTGCAAAATAATATGCTATTTTGGGAATATATACCTTATTTTCTATTTATCAGTTAATAGACACTTGGGTTCTTCCCACTTTTGACAGTTAATTTTGAGAATCATCTTTGGGATTTGTCCAGACTCCAAGTGGGCTCATCTCACTGTTTTTTACCCTTGTTTTCTCTGGTTAACTAGCTAGCCTATAGTTTAGTTTGCTACACTGATAGAGTTGCCAAATTCCTTTTAATTGCTTATCACCAAAACCTCTCCTGTTTTTGAGACTGCCCTTAGATCTTAACTTCTCATATCCTGTTGAGAATAAGGTCAATTCTTTTGGAAAGAACTTGAGAATTCTTTGTTGTTCGGCCCCATCTCTCTTGCACGATCAGAATCTCTGAGTTAGGAACAACAGTTGTGGCACACTTCTCTCAAAGTGACACCCCCCTATACCAACAGGGTGTTCAGGGTGGGTGGCAGTCTCTGATATTCTCTGCTTTCCTCTTTCACAATGCAATTGCCACCCTAAGAGTTTTCTGGGTGTCCTCCAGCTCCAGGGTTCTGGGCCTGCTATGCCTGGGATAGAACCTCCACTGAAGGAACCCCTAACCTCTCAGAAACATTCACTTGGGGCTCATCTTCTACTATACAGAGATGAAGGGCCATGGGAAATGCTGGTATATTGCCACTCTCAAGTTGGCACCATATCCCTTGGTTGGGAACCGGGGTTGAAGAAAGTTTCCATCTTCTTAGCAACACATGCCCAGACTGGTGTTTCCCTCATGCTGAGCTCTGTGGTGGGGGAAGGTGATGGGGTGAGTGGGATGTACTTGACTGCCACAGAGTCTTGCTATTCTTACCAAGATTTGGTTTCTCCATTTGTTGTATGCCTTTGGGACCATTTCAAAAGACTTTTTTTTTTCATGATTTTCACTATTTATAGTTATTTCACTGGGGAGCAGTTTTGCAGAGCTCTTCATACTGCTATTTTGAAGTCATACCCCTCCATATCTTATCAGTAAATCCCCTTCCTACTTATACAATCCAAATTTAGCTTCATTTGTTGTTGGTGGTATCTCAGAGCACTAGCTAGTATCCCACTGAAGCTCTGCAATCAGATATCCATATAGGAAGACCCACTGTGAGAGCCGCCTGTATTTCTCACACTTGAAAAACATGAAAACAGGACATAAATGCATGTACAGAATTTAATGAAATTTCATCTGAACCTGCAAAATTTAAGCTCTTTTGATTGCTTTCTTCAGTGACATAGTTAGACTTATAAAGATGAATATATTAAAAAAATTCTCTTAGCCCTTTTACTCTGCAAGTGAATTTATGTAATCTATCCTTAGTTGTATTGCAACTCTTTTTTACAAGGTCAAAATTCAAATGGAATTTTTTCTCAAATTTAATATAGATGGGTATCTGCCTATAATTAAAATCATTTGAGTTAAACTGCATTTAAAATTCTCTAATCCCTATGAATACATCAGCCTTTAAGTTTGAAAAATATTGTGTAGAAATATCTCATATGACATTAGTTAATATTTAATTAGAATAAAGAAAATGTAATACCATGAGTATTTGTTTATTTCCATATTACAACTCTCATTCCTTAAAATGCCAGGTTTTTCTAAAGAGGACATTGAGGACAAGGTACTTGGGAAACGTTTTCTTAGTAACAAAATTTTAAGTTAATTGTGAGAAGATTTTGAAATAGTCTGAGGCACCTGGGTGGCTCAGTTGGTTAAGCAACTGCCTTCTGCTCAGGTCATGATCCTGGAGTCTCTGGGTTGAGTCCCATTTTGGGCTCTCTACTCGGTGGGGAGTCTGCTTCTCCCTCTGACCTCTCCCCTCTCATGCTCTCTTTTGCTCAAATAAATAAAATAAAAAAATCTGAAATAGTCTGTATTTTCTTTTGGTAAAATTATCTTGCTATATAAATGCACACTCATTCTGAACAAAGGATCTGGATAGAGTGTGAATGTAAAGGGCAGATGCATCTGTCAGTGTCAAAGTTCGTCCATCTTGTAGCATGTGTCAGAATCCCTTTCCTTTTTAAGGCAGAATAACATGCCATTGTTTATATAGGCCACATTTTACTTACCATTCACTTGCTGATGGGTTGCTTTCATATTTTAGTTATTGTGGATAATGGATGTTGCTATAAATATGGATATACAAGTGTCTCTTTGAGACCTTGCTTTCAGTTCTTTTGGGTATATACCTGGAAATGAAGTTGCTGGATTATATAGTAGTTCTCTATTTAATCTTCTGAGAACTCATCATACTGTTTCCCACAGAAGCTGCACCATTTTGAGTTCCCTCCAACAGTGTATTAGGGATTCAACTTCTCCACATCCTCACCAAAACTTGTTATTTTCTTTTTTTATTCTTTATTTTGCTTTATTTTCTTTTTATAGAAGCCATCCTAATAGGTACAAAGTGGTATCTTACTGTGGTTTTGGCTTGCATTTCTATAATGATTAATTATGATAAGCATCTTTTCATATCCTTATTGGCCAATTGTTAATCTTCTTTGGAGATATGTCTATTCCCACATTATAGTATCTTGTATGTGTATAACTCTCTACAAGTGAATAAATCACTGCTTAAAATACTAGTCCTGATTTTCTGAACAATAGAGTTGTAGAAAAACTTTCCATTGCTGGTCTTTACATGCCAAGAGAAGAAGAAAAAGATATTATTCAATATAGAAGTCTTATATGTAACTCTTATTTGTTTACAGTCTGGGAAACTAGAGGAAATATTGATTGGGAGGCAGAGACCTGGGACCTAACATTTTTCCTACTCTCATATTTTGAGTATGTCAAATCCTTTTTAAGTTTCAATGTCATCATTTGCAAACTTAAATTATTTACTTTCAGTTATTTTTTTAGACCAAATAACTGTATTTCTGCCTTTTTAATATTCCAGTTAGTGGTTACTTTTAAATCAACCAGTTTTTAGTAATAAAGAATATTATGTAATAAAGGGTATATATGCAGTAAAAA
>RCUC01040593.1:0-14536 GCA_003697995.1 Taxidea taxus jeffersonii | reverse complement strand
GGGGGGGCGGTGCTCATGGTCCTGATGCAAGCACTGCGGCCCCGGGAGCTGGAGTGAGGCCGGTCCTGGGCCCTGGGGTGCTGAGGGCACTGGGGGCCCTGGGTCCAGGTCCCAGCCAACCATGGCCCCCAACCTGGTGATCACCCTGGAGCCCCAGGGCCCCCAGGACACGGCTGTACTGATGTTCCTTCTCTGGGGCTGTGGCAAGGACGGGGAAATGGCAGGAGTCTTTGTGCTCTCCCGGCACATGCTTCTGGGGAAGTGGGGTATGCGGGGGGGCTGCCGACAGAGGCTGCCCTCTGAGGGGCAGCAGCTGTGGAGCTGCGGAGGGCGAGAAGGCAGGTTTTGGAAGCAGGGGAGCAGCAGGCATGGAGTATCCGAGGTGCGGCTGGGGCCCCCCAGGATTCAGGCTCCATCATGGTCACTGTGAGACCTCACCTCATCATGCAAGAATCCATGTCTCCCCCTTCTTGGTGCTCCGACTGGGTGAGGCCACGTTGGGGTCGGGGAAGGGGAAGGGGGGCTCAGGACATGGGATGGAAAGAGGGCCCTTAAAATTCATTTCCTGCCCACTCCCAGCGAGGCTGGATTCCTGGAGCAGCAGGGGACACGGCTGACAGACTGCTTGGGACTCCCTCTCAGCCGCTCCCTCCCCTATTAACGGACAGTGAGGAGGGTGAGTCTCCTGGGCTGGGGCTCCAGGAGCCTCCCGAGGGGGCCAGTCCATATGAGACCTCCTAGGCTCCTTCCTAGAGCCCTGACCTGGGGGTCCCGACCCAGAGAGGCAGCCTGATGTTCGGGCTCCCAGGGCCTCCCCCCATGGCCCCGATCTGGGTTCCTTCTCTGGCATGGCACTTAGAGTAGATGCCCCAGAAACAGAGGCACGGGCTGGCTGTGTGGGCCATGGGGACAGGTGCGAGGCCCCAGGGCACCAAAGCCAGATATGGGGAAGCCAGTGGTGCTTGGGGCAGGGAGGGGTCCCTTCCGGTGGGCCGGGGTCAGACAGGAGGTAGGGCTCTGCGGGGAGCTCGGGTGTGGCGGGACCAGGCAGGCCTCCGGCTCCTGAGGCCCCACTGATGTGTCACTTTCTAATGTAAACGGATGACAGGGATGCCCAGAGGAGCCTGACTGCCGGGAGGAGGAAGGTGATTAGAGTAACTTGGGCCCAAGAGCAGTGATCGATGCGTGCAGACAGAAGCAGCGGTGCTGGTCCCCCACTGAGCCACCCTCCATCGGACACCAGGGTCCCATCGGCAGGGCTGGGCCAGCGGCCGGGGCAGGGGGCTCTTGGATGGCCCTGATGCCACCCCCACCCGCCGGCCCCAAGAAGCTCAGAACGAGGCCCCCAGCTGCCTCGTTCAGCCCTGCCTACCTGTCCTCCCGCTGCCCTTGGCTCCCCTTCTGCTACCACGGGTCACTGTCCCAACCCCGGGGAGAGTGAGCTCCTCCCAGCCGCTGCGCCTGACCGCCCACCCCAATCTCCTCGTCTCCTGTTCTGTTTTCCTGACTCCCCCGCATCCTCCCTGGAAGCCCCAGGGCCCACCTTGCTCAGCTCAGGGTCTCGACACTGCCCGGGTCGGGCGCTCAGGAGGGGCTCAGGTAAATCTGTCCATGGGAATCTCCACGTACTTGGTGGGCTCTGGGGGAGCACGGCCCAGGCTGCCCCCTCCACAGCCTCCTCCAAGCAGCCTCCCTGGATTAGAGCCACCAGCCTGCCTCGGGTGTTGGGGGGCTCTGCTTCCTTGCTGTGCTGGAGGCTCTGTCCCCCACGGGTGGCCCAGTCTGGGCAGGACCCCCCTGGGGGACGTTGGGAGGTGGGGATTTGGGTGGGAATTTGAGGTTTCCTTGGGAGCCGCACCCCCTTGGGGCTGAGGCATCCCGGGTGACACAGATGACTTTGAAATGGGGTCTTCACATGTCCCTCGGGCTCCTCAGATGACTTGAGAGAAGCCACCAGCTGTGTGCTCACAGGCCATCCGAGAAGAGCTCATTTGGAGGGAGGGAGGACAGAAAGGTGACACCTGTGTGGGGGTATGTGGGCTGAATGCAGCCCAAGGCAGGGGCGTGGGAGGGTCCCTGGTCGAAAGATCTCTGGGCCGTGGCTGGGAGACCAGAGTGTCCTCTGCTTTGCCGCTGACCCTGAGGGATGCCGCTGGGTCTCCCTCCCAGACTCCATTTCCTCACCAGGAAAAGGAACTTCCTTCCTGCTTGGTGACCACTTCGAGGCCACCCAGCCGACCAGCGCGCAGCAGGGTCTTCGTGTCCCTTCTTTGCTGTCCCGCCCCCTCCTACTGTGCCTGTCCCTCCCCTGCCGGCTTGTTCAGTGGGGGCTAGACAAGGAAGAGTGGGTAGAAAGGCCGGGCCCCCTGCGTCCCCCGGCAGGACACCTGGAAGGCCATTCTCACGTCTGAGCTCTCACAGGTCAGCTGAGGCGTGTGGAGACACGGCGAGCCCTGTCTTATACAGAGGAGACCTCACTCTGTATAAGACAGACCATTTCCCTTTTGGAAACAGCTGAGTATCAGAAATTTATTTTAATTTTGTGTCCAAAGCATGGCATTGCCGATGTGCAGAGGGAGAGAGCACTGTGTGGGTGATGGGCAGCACCGTGTGGGGACGCGCAGGGGTGCACGCGTGAGAGTGCGCCGGCCGCCGTCCAGGCCAGGGATGTTTGTGCGGCTGCTGGCATGGCCCCGGGCCGGGCGGTGGGCCGCCGGCCGGCAGGGATCATCTCTAGGTGGGACTAAGCGGATACTGCCCTCGGGACTCTCTCTTCCACGTCATGAGGGAACGGATCACTTCATCACCAAGGAAAAGCGTCTCGCATCTTGAAAGGGAATGTGCGCACAGCCAGCTAGACACGCGGGGACCGCCGGGGGCACGCCTTGGGCCTCTCTGCCCCTTCCACTCTTGCTCCGAGTCTTGTCCGGCCTGAGCGGTAGAGCCTGGGCTCCGTGAAAAGGGAACAGCCAAGAGCTACGTGGACCGGGAGGGGTCGGAGGGTGACACCGGCACGATGTCAGGCTGGGGGACTGGGGGGCGGGAGTCCTGGGGTAGCCTCAGGCAGCCTCTGCCTGTTGCTGCCCCTCCAGACGGCCAGCTCTCTGGAAGCTTCCTTGCAATGTCAGCATTTCGGGATTTGGCCAGGCATTGAGTATTTATTTATTATTTTTAAAGATTTTATTTATTTATTTGACAGAGAGAGACAGTGAGAGAGGGAACACAAGCAGGGGGAGTGGGAGAGGGAGAAGCAGGCTCCCAGCTGAGCAGGGGGCCCGATGCGGGGCTCAGTCCCAGGACCCTGGGATCACGACCCGAGCCAAAGGCAGAGGCCTAACGACTGAGCCCCCCAGACCCCCAAGTACCTTACTGTCATGATGAGTCTATTCAGTATTTCTGAGCCAGCACACGTTACGTTGGCAAGACGCACAAACACTCAGAGAGGATCAGGGTGGTCTCAAGGACCCTCCGGGGGAGCGTCTAGGGCTCAAGGCGGGAAATCGCTGCCTGGGGGGTGAGACTCTGCTTGGAAGGGGCGAGTCAAGAAGCACTTCCCGTGGGACCAGGAGGGGCCGGTTGGGGCTGTAGTTCCCCTCACCTGTGCAAATAAGCAGCACAAGGTCCAGGTCCCCTTCTGTTCCTGAAGCCTTTCTGCCCCCCAGGAGCCCCCAGCCGAGACGGGAGGTGCAGTGGGGAAGCTGGCGGCCGCAGTGTGTGTGACAGGCACCCCGGGGGCCGGGCTCCCTGCGCCGATCGCAGGAAACGGCTCATCCTGGAGCTTCAGTGAGGCCAACGTTTCCCTCTGACCTGCCGGGAGCAGAGAGACAATGTCAGGGAACATCCTCCCAGAACCTTCTTTTCAAGGGACTGCGGAGTTTCGTGGTGAGCGCCGGCCGCCGGAGGGATGGGCACTCACACGGTGCGGCGGAAGCCATGTGGCTGCAGCAGTGAAATGAAAAAGGCACAAGACCTGAGGCTCGGAGATTCTGGCCCCCGTGGGAACGAAGGGGCAGGCACACGCAGGAGCGAAGTGGAAGACGGGCCAGGCTTCCGTGCTCCTTGGGGAGAGGGAAGGGCTGGAAATGGTCTCACGTGCATCCGCGATGCGCTGGTGTGTCCACTCGGAAGAACGTCTCCCGCGCTGGGAAGACGCCCGTGCCCCTCAGCGAGCAGACTCGGCTCAGGCTCTAAGATGTCAGACCTGTAACAGGCAAGTTGCCCATTTACAGCTCCAAGCGAGACGGGAGAAGCCGGAGGCACTTTCTGTCCCTCGGGTCACCAAACGCTGAACACCCCGGACGGAAAGCAAAGAGCAAAGCTCGAGGACGCAGGACGCACGGTCGTCCCTGCTGGTGGAAACGCCAGCAGGCGGACCCAGGGGCAAGGTTAGCGCGGCGGGAGCTGCTGGGGCAGCCGCGAGTTGCCTGAGGGACTCCTCCATTCCCAGCTCCGGGCCCACGGAGAGCCAGCAGCTGGGTCCCCGCAACCAGTCCCCGAGGCACCCACCCCGGGACGAGGGACTGAGGCCCCCCCCGCTTGTCAGGGAGGCAATCCTAGGACTGCAGCTGGCTGGGGAGGGGCGGGGCCGGCCTGCACGGGGCACCCAGGCTGCGCACGGTACCCAGAGCATCCCCACCATGTCTGGTACCGGGGACTCCGATGCACGTGCTCGTCCGGGCCACCTCTGCTACAGGGGTGGGAGGCTGCTGGGCCTCCAGTCCCAGAGGTCGGGGCGGGGGACTTCCCTCCCAGCATAGTGATGGCAGGGGGAGCCCCCAACTTGGGATGCCCACCGGCACGCGGCGCAGAGGGTCTGTGGGTCTTGGGAGGTAAGTGAGGGTGAGCAGGGAGCCTCCAAGCTGAGGGGACAGCTGGCAAGAGATGTGTCCTGTGTGGAGTTTTGTTCGGATGGGACTTTGGGAGGCAGAGTCCTGGGGAGCTTCTTGCTTCCCGGGAGACAGGAGCCCTGGGACCCCTCAGGTCTTCTGGCCAACCTGCAAGTCCCCGAGGGGACGCTCGGGGTGGGGGACTTGGGCACTCACATCACGCCAAGCTGCACCCAGGCCGGCTGTGGCCCCCTTGGCTACCACCCGTCCTCACCTACAGGATCGCTTCCTCACAGGGATGCTTTGCTAGAATGTTCTGGGCACATTCGCCTGGCCGCTCACCCTCTGCTCAGGGCGGGGGGACAGGGGATTGCTGAGCTGTGCAGGTGACGGCAGTTCCGGGCCTGTCACTCCAGGGGACACCACAGGGGTCCGGCTTTGCCTCGGGTTCACCTTGTGTGTCTGTGACGTCTGGGCGCCATGTTTTAGCGACGTGACCCCTGCCCCTGGGCTTGTGGGAGAGAGGGCCCCGTGGCCCCCCAGCAAGAAACGGGGAGGGGCGTGGATGTTTGCTTCTTGGTTAGTTTGTTAGATTTTCTGAGCATCTGTTAGGTTCCAGCTCCGTGCGGGCAAAGACCGGCACGTGCGGGCAGGGGTCTGACTGGAACCCCGCTGGCAGGGCTAGCATTTCTCACGGTGTCCTGAGCTACAGCCCGGTCTCCAGTTCAATTCCCAGCTGAGATAAGACAGGGAGAACCGTGCTTGGGGATGAGAATAAGGTCCCCCGGAACCTGGGGGGCTCAGCGGTGAAGCGTCTGCCTTCAGCTCAGGTCATGATCCCGGGGTCCTGGGACCGAGTCCTATATAGGGATCCCTGCTCAGCGGGGAGCCTGCTTCTCCCTCTGCTGCTGCCCCTGCTTGTGTTCCCTCTCTCTTGAATAAATAAATAAAATCTTAAAAATAGTTACCTGGGGTGTGGGCCTTGGGGCCTGCCTCTATGTGAGCTGGCTGCTCCCAGGGCCGCTGGGTGAGTGAGGCCTGGCACCCATCCCTGCTGCCGCCCTGGAGGGGCCCTGTCAGAGGTGACAGGTCAGGGTGGCTGGGACTGAGCTAATGGGTCTTTCCCTGGCTCTGAGTCTGGCTGGGCGTCCCCAGGGGCTTCCTAGAGCAGCGTGAGGCCCTAACATCACTCTGCCCAGAGATGGGCCCAGGCGCCAGGGGTCTGCCCCTCAGGAGCTGGGCCTTGGGCCTCTTGGAGCCACAGCAGGAGGCCCAATGGGGCAAAGGGCCAGTGGCCTCATGTGTGGGCATGTGTCTGTGCTTGTGTGCCCCTGTGCACACATGTGTGTCTCTTCAACGTGCAGCACGAGGCTTACTTCCCGACTCTGGTTCCCGGCTTCGCCCTTGTCCCCGACTCTACACCATCATTCCCTTCATAAATTCAGCCTGGACCTGGTTTCCATGGAGTTCTGATGAAAACTGGATTTCAGATCATGATTGGGGCAGTGGGGGGGCGGAGGGCGTGGGGGGAGCGCCTCCTGCGCTCAGGCTCCAGTGGCAGGCCCAGGCTGATGGCCATCTTTTTCTTCCTTCAAGTGTATATTTAAATTCTCTCCCAAGGTCTCCTCCTGTTGCTTAGTGATGGTAGTAGGCCAGGATGCCTCTAGGAGAACCAGGAGGGGGGACTCGTCTCCTGTGCACAGGGGCAACAAAGGATCCAAGCTCAGGAAACCTGCAGGAGGGTCTAGGGCTCTGGTCTCATGGACGGTGGCACGGACATGTGGTCTGGGTTGCAGACTACCTGCCCACTGTCCCCCAACTTTTTCCTCTTTGGTTGGCCTGAACTTCTACCATTTAGAATTTCATTCCTTTGGATATTCTTGTGAGATGTCAGGACACCTTTTGGAGCTGGCCAGTGAGCCCCTCACCTTGGGAATGAAGGCAAATCTGAGACTCCCCTGCTGACGAGGGGCAGTGCCACCTACGGCAGAGTGGGAGCATCTGGAACCTCACACCTCGTGCCTGTGCCAGCCAGAACGGAGCAGCAAGGCGGCTTCGAGGAGCAACCCGCGGGTGAGCGAGTGAGCAAAGGGGAGGGTGGGCATGGGATTCTGCACCCAGTAGGTGAGCGAGTGAGCAAATGAATGAGTGAGTGAAGGGCGGGCATGGGACTGTGCGAGAGAAGCTGCTGCAGGTGCGGCACCCCCCGACCCCGCCCCAGGGTCCAGGAGCTTCCGTGTGTGCACACGGGCTGGGCTGGGACCCCCAAGCTGGCGCTCCAGGCGCAAGTTGAGGACACTTGGGGGGAGGGGCGGAGGGCCCTCCCTGGAGCCCCGCAGCCTGGGAGGATGCTGCTCGTCCTTCAGGCTGGACCCGTGGGGACGCCGCCAGTGAGAGGCGAAGGCCTAGCAGAGGAGGCTGGAGAGGAGGTGAGTGGGGTCGGCTATGTCAGGGATGGATCCCCAGGGGTTCCCCCCTACTGAGCCCTGGGGGGAAGCTGACTTGCTTCCCTGTTTTCTGGGATGGCTGGAGGGGCCCAAGTCTATCACTCGTAGGACCCTGCATGCCTGTCAGGGAGCCTCCTCTGTGCCCAGCCCGCGGGGCAGGAAACGGGCTCAGGGCAGGCAAGGTGCTGGGGACACAGCTGGCGTGGACTCAGGTCTCCCTGACGTCAGGCCTCGAGGGGACCCCATGGTGTATGGGGTTTTCTTCTGCACCTATCCCTTCTTCTCCTGCTGCTTCTCGACGCTCCGGTGGGGGCAGGACCTGGGCGGGGGAATCGGGGTCCGCAGTCCTCCCAGCCTTTGGGAGATGTGGCCAAAGTCTGTGTGGTTTTGGTCCCAGGGCCCAGGCAGGGCTGTCTGCTGTGCCCGTAAGTGCTCTCTGAGTACATGAGCGAGTGAACGTCCGGGCGCCTGCGGGTCCCCCAGCCCCAACGGAAGACTCTAACCGCGGTGGCCACCGTCTCCTATACTGAGAGACTCAGGGCTCTGTTCTTGTGGATGGCAGGATGTGGTGCTGAGGGCTGGGGGCACCCATGTGTGAGTGACACGAAGGGCTTTTAGCATCACCAGTGACCAGCCATGCTGGCCGCTGAGCCTGGCCGGGAGGGCTACAGCGTGACGCAGCCAACCGCCGATGCCACAGGGCTGCGCGGGGCACACACGGGAACGTGGGGACCACAACAAAAATGGGCTTGGGGCCTCAGCACAGACCCTGTCCCAGCTGCGTCTAGGTGGGTCTGGACCGGCGGGGGCTCCCCATCTCGCGTCCACTCCGCCCCCAGCCTGGGCAACTGTCTCTTCCGTCCATTCTGGGCAGCGTCCCCCAGGACCCACACCGTCAGCCTCGCAAGAGGGCCGAGCGACCACGTGCACTCGTCGGGGGCAGGACCGAGGCTCCGGGTGGCAGGTGTGCCCGAGGTGCCAAGCACTGGGTCGGGGAGCGGATCCGAGGGTCTCTCAGAAGGAGTCCACGCTCTTGCTCCAATGCCCACCGCCTGGGCCTTGCCTCAGCCTTTGCCCACCTGATGGCCACTCGCTGCCTGCCCGTCCCACTCGCCTGCCCGGAGCAGGTACCTGTGCGCGAAGTCTGGGCTGGCCTACTTCCCTGTGCGGGTGGCCCCCGGGTCACGAGATGGTTCCCTGGCCACGGACTGGCGCTGGGCCGACTGCCCGGAAAGGTCCTGTGGCTTGGAGAAGGATCCTGTGGGGTTGAAGTCGGGGGCGCAGATCCAAAGCCACCGTGGAGACTTGCCAACTTGTCATTTTTTGGGTGGGGGGATCAAGTCCTGGTGCCCCAGGGCTCGGACCAGGCCTCCGGTGTCCTGAGTCAGTGAGGCTCACAGCCGTCCGCCTGGTCCCCTTCAGGACAGCGAGGACCTACTTTTAAAAAAGCCTGCATTTCATTTTCCAGACCTTTCGCTGCTCCCAGTCAGCTTGTTTTGGGCAGCTCATCCGGGATCTGTCTCCCCCTGGCTCAGGGGACCTTCTAGGGCAAGGCCAGGCCAGGCCGTCCTGTCCGGAGACCGGCTCTTACAGATCAAGGAGACGCCTGCCTTCCCGGGTGCCTGGGGCTGCGGCCCTGACAAACGATGCTGGGATGCTGGGCCTTGGCCTGGCTGCCGGCGAGAGCTGCCTGGACCCACGGCCCCTCCCCCTCACCTGTGGCCTAGTCCCCACCAGTGGCCTCTCTCTGGGACCTGGCCATCGCCTCTGCTCTTCAGGGAGCCGCCCTTCCCCTCAGGAAGCTCACCCACGCAGCGGGACCGCACGGGGACGTCCCCGGCCTGGCTCGGGCTGCACGGCGGGTGTGAGGAGGCAGGACGCCGCCGACCTGGCCTCGCCCCCGCCGAGCCAAGCAGACATCCGGACCAAGCTCCCGGTGGGCATCCGGGCAGAGCCTGGCCATCTTGGCGGGGGGAGGGGGAGGCCTGGGTCCGGCCAGTGCGTGACCCACCGGACCCCCGTGCTGTCCTTCGGGGCACACCAAAGCTTCCTGGGAATCGCCCTCGGAGAGGTGGGAGTCCGGATGCTGCCGTCACGGAGGAGGGTCGCGCCCCTCTCCTGGCCCCGAGGACCGTCGCAGCCCCACCAGCCAGACTCCTCCCCGTGCCCGCCCAGCCTGGCCTGTGCCTTTCATTTCTGTCCTCTCTAAACACCCAGCAGTGTGGGAACAAAGAAGTCTGCCTTTCAGCCACTGCTAATTTCTTCTGATTAGAGGCCCTTTCTGGATCTGGGAGAGGAGCGATCTCTCCTGGTTTTCAAAGAGGCGCCGAGGGAGGGGCGGGGAGGGCTGATGGAGACGCTGAAAAGATGGGGCCTCTGGGGGTGGGCGCCAGGTCCTAGGCCTCCGGGGAGCCCCGTTCCTGCTCTGGGGGTGGGGGGCGTGGAGGCCCAGCGGCCACCCCTCCCTGCCCTCCCAGCCCCCTCCTCGGCCCCCCCCCAGCTCTAATACAGCGTCTCCCGAGTGACGTTGCTGGAGAAGGTGTGGTTGCTGGACACGCTGTTGGTCTTCCTCGAGAAGGCTGGCCTCTTCCTCCTGCGCCCCCACAGCGGGCAGAGGCAGGCCAGCGTGGACAGAAAGGCCTGGCGGAAGCTGGCGGAGACCAGGTTGTAGAGGACAGGGTTGACAGCGGAGCTGACGTAGAAGAGCGCGTTGGTCAGCATGTAGAAGTAGTGGTAGAAGTCGTAGAGGAACCTGCGGGGGCGGGGGAGAGGCACTCAGGCCTGCACGCGCCTCGCAGCCGCGGACCCTCGCTGGCTTGGGACAAAAATCGTAAAAACTCCTTGTAAATGTTTTGACGTGGGGATGTTTCATAATAAATTTCAGGTTCTGGCTTCTCTGGAGAAGTTGCAAGTTCTGCCCACACTCCTGCTGGCACCAGTCGGCGCAGCTGGGCTGTAGCAGCCCTCCCCGGCCCGTCTCCACCTCTCCCTGCATGACACCTGGGCTGCCCTTCCTTGTGCAGAATCCTGGCACGCCTGGGCCGTAGGGCGTGGCTGGTCCCTGGCTTCCACCGAACAGCCAGGGCAGGAACCCCCTCCTTGCCTCCTGGGCAGCTGTGTACCTTGCCCTCAGCTTGATTGCCTCCACTCACAGGCATCTCACTCCCTCATCAGACAGCTCACTTTCCCAGCAGGCAGCCCTGAGTTTCAGGAACCCTTTACCTTGGGGCTCTGCTCCCTGCACCTTCTCTTCCTCTGTCCTAGATCTGCTCTCCCTGCTGCCTCTGCGTCACTGTGAACAACCTGGCAGCCCAGGTTCTGAGCTGCACAGAGAAAAGCTCACATGGTGGGCCCAGGGCTGCCGTCTCAGAGGGGCCCCCTGGCCAGGCTAGCCTTGCCGCTGTCTGGGAGCTTGGATGTCAGGGATTCTCTACCCTGAGAGGAGGGGCTCCCTGCGCCTAAACTGTCTGTGCAAACAATGGGGTTGATGCTGAGTGGCTCCTCCCCCCCAGGAGTCTGGAATTTGGGCGCCCGCCAGCCAGGGGTGCCTATGTGACCAGCCCCAGCAAACGCCCTGGGCGCTGGGCCTCTGGTGACCTTCCCGGGAGACAGCATTTCACACGTGGCCTCAGCTTGTTCTGGGGCAGATAGCCGGGAGGGAGTCCAGGAAGCTGTGCCTGGTCTCCTGGACCCGTCCACAGGCTTTTCCTGATTTTGCCATGTGTCCTTGGGGTGCGACAGGGCACAGCATGGGTGCGGCTCTCCCTGAGCCTGGGGAGTCCTCCGGCAACTCTCCCAGCATGGAGGTGGTCTAGGGCGCCCACACAGCTGCCCTCCCCAGCAGAGCCAGCCCTTCTTGTCACTCTCCAGACGTCTCTAAATTTGTTGCATTCCCCCCCTCTTAGGGGCTAGTTTCCTCTTCTGCTATAACCTGTCCCGTGGCACCTGTCCCTCCGTGGCCTGCCTTCCTTCCCCCGCCCATCCACGGCCGCACCACGAACCTGTGGGAACCCCTGACCTGCACCCTTGCCCTGAGCTTCTCTGTTCAGCATCCCCACCCCCCATGCCAACCTGTGGGATGAGCTTCTCCCAGCCCAAGGCTCCCCGCTCTGCCCCAGGCTCCCAGTACTCACGGGGTCCACTGCTTATCGGAGATGTAGCAGAACATGAGCCGCCGCACGTGGTAGGGCAGCCAGCAGACCACGAAGGCGATGACCACGGCCCCTGAGACACAGAGAGACATGGGTCCTATTCTGTGCACAGAAGACTGAACACTGTTAAAATGTCAGTGCTACCCACAGCTATCACAGACTCTGTGCCACCTCTCTCGAAAGGCTGACGGCATTTCTTGCTGGAACAGAAAAACCTATCTTAAGATTCACGTGGAGGCTTAAGGGTCCCCTGAAACAACTCGAGGAAGAAGAGTGAAGCTGGAGGACTCTCATGTCTTGATTTCAAAGCCCACCACCACACTGCAGTAGTCAGAACAGGGGGACATTGACCTCAAGACAGGCACGGAGGCCACGGGACAGAGAGCCCAGAAATAACCCTCACCGATATGGGCAGACGATTTCCTACAAGGCTGCCCAGACCACTGTACCGGAAACAATACCGGGGAAACGGGACAGCCACGTGCAGAAGAAGGAAGCTGGATCCCTACCTCATACCATATACAGAATTAGCTCAAAATGGATCAAAGATATAAATGTAGCAGCTAAGAGTACAAAATTCTTGGGGGAAAATGATGGGCACCGACTTGACAACACTGAGTCCAGCAGCAGGTGCTTGGATACAGGACCAAATGACACAGGCTACAGGGTGAAAAGTTAATGCACAGAACAGGAAAGAACACTATGTCACACATCTGATCAGGGATTAACATCCAGGACACACAGAGAATGAAAAGGCAACAGCAAAAAAATGAAACAACCCAATTACATATTTAAAAATGGGCAAGGGGCGCCTGGGTGGCTCAGTGGGTTAAGCCTATGCCTTCGGCTCAGGTCCTGATCCCGGGGTCCTGGGATCAAGCCTCACATCAGGCTCTCCGTTCAGCAGGGAGCCTGTTTCCTCCTCTCTCTGCCTGCCTCTCTGTCTACTTGTGATCTCTGTCAAGTAAATAAATAAAATCTTAAAAAAAATAAATAAAAATGGGCAAAGGACTTGAACAGACATTTTCCCAAAGATACACAAATGGTTAATCAGCACACGAAAAAATGCTCAACGTCACTTATGTGGGACGAATCCAAACCCAAACCACAATAAGGTGCCATCTCACACCCACGATGGCTACTATAAAACAAACCAACCCCCAAACCCTGAGAAAATAGTGATCTTTGGTGTGGATGTGGAGAAATGAGAACCTTTCTGCAGGGTTGGTGGGAATGCAAAATGGAATATCCACTTTGGATATCCGGTGGGTATCCAAAATACCCACTTTGGGAACAGTATGGCAGTTCTTCAAAAAATTAAAAATAGAATTACTCTATGATCCAACAATTCTGCCCTTGGGTATAACCCCCAAGGCACTGAAAGCAGGGACTCAACCCGATGTTTGTGTGCCCGTGGCACTGCTCACAACGGCCAAAAGATGGAAGCAACCCAGGTGTCCATGCGCCCAGTGGGTAAACACAGTGTACCCGGGCCCTGGAATACATGCAGTCTTAGAAATAAAGCACATTCTGACACCTGCCAAGACTTGGGCAAACGGTAAGGACATCACGCTCATCACGAGACATAAGCCGGGCACAAAATCACGATCCCGCTTGCCGAGGCCCCTCGAGTGGCCATATTCATGGAGACAGAGAGGAGTGGGTGGCTGTCAGGCTTTGGGGAAGAGTGGCTGGGGAGTTCGTGTTTCACGGGGACAGAGCTGCAGTCTGGTAAGATGAAAGTGTTCTGGAGGCTGATGGTGTGAACGTAGGTAAGGCCACTGAATGGACACCCACGGGCGGCCAAGACCACAAATCGTGTGGTAAGTGCGTCCTACCACAGTGAAAAGGAAAGCAGTGAAAAAGCCAGTCACTTGGGAAAACCCGGGGCTGGCTGGGCTGTCCTGGGGCCGAGAGAAGCTCGTCCCAGACATGATGTGTCCTCATCTTGGGCCATGGGGGGAACCTGCAGCAGGTGCTTGGTTTGGGGGCCCAGGCCCCTCGGTGGCTGCCCTGACCCCACTGGCCCAGGAGATCCGGCCTGGGGGAGGCCCCATGATGGGAGGGCTGCCTGTTGGCAGCAGAAGACTTGTCAGTGGCACTGGTATGTTCCAGGAAGCCTGTCCCTGACACAGCAGAAGCGAAGGCTGTGACCCTGACCCCTGGACATAGCCTGTCACTGGCCACAAGGCTACTGTGGGCTGAGGAATGCTCTTACGCTATTACCATGACTAATGCTGAAATGACAAGACTTTGGAAATATTAGACTAAATTAATTATTTAAATGAAGTTTATCTATTTCTTCTTTTAAAAATGTGGTTACTAGAGCATTTAAAATTGTGTGTGGGGCCTGGATCATATTCCTACTGGATGGTGCTGCTCTGGAACTCTTTCTTCCAAGAAACTGGCTGCTGAAGGACAGGCGGCCTGTCTGCTGGGGCGAAGGTGACAGCAATTGGGAGGGCTGCCGGGAAGCACGAGGTAGGTGGTCAGGTTAGGGGTAGGGGCTGGGTTGGGCGGGGCTGCCTTCAGCAGTGCGGACTGAGGGGCAGGGTGTTTTGAGAAAGAGCCCTCCTCAAGGATGCCATCTCTGGGCATCTGGGGCCCAGGGACCCCCACATGGAGCACAACAACCCACATGAGCTCAAGCTCGACCCTGCACTCTCCTGTGAAGGGGGCTGGCTTGGGGTCTTTGTAAGGGCTGGTCTTCAGGCTTCCTTATTAGAATGTGGGCCACCATCTGGGGGTTGCACTTTAGGTCTCTCCAGCCAGCATCGGTCTCTTGGCACACACGGCAACCCACACATCTGCTGCTCCATGGCCGTGTGAGCAAGCTGCCTGACCCAGAGTCCATGCTCAGGAGACTTGTGGAATCAGTGAATGGATGAGTGATGGATGGATGGATGGATGGATGGATGGATGGATGTGTGGACAGATGAGTGGATGGATGGGTGGATGGGTCAATGGATGGATAAACTGTTGGTGGGTGGGTGGATGGTGGATAGAGAGAGATGGGTGAATGGATGGTGGATGGATGGATGGGTAGATGTGTGGATGGATGGATGGATGGATGGATGGATGGATGGGTGGGTGGATGGGTAGATGTGTGGAC